>JABCKD010001427.1:0-45652 GCA_013186415.1 Fusarium sp. NRRL 66088 | reverse complement strand
AGGCGGCCGGCCGCCTGCTGCGTTGCTGGAATTCAAGAACCAAACCTAGTCCACGATGCAGACAAAAATAGATAAAAAGGGGGCCCTTGGCTGAGGAGCAGGGTCGAATCGAATCTGATGACCATCGACCTACTGAACCCTTCGCGCTGGTCGTTGGGGGTGGTGATGGCCGCTGGCTTGCAATGGTGGTGTGCCAAAAGACGTGGTGGACGCTCATTGGGTTGAGATCCAGTGACCGGCCCAGAGCAGAGTGCCATCACGGCTCCCTAATCAGCCAGCTCGAGGAACCAGACCAGACCGACCACCAGGCGATAGACGTGTTGTGTTGAGAGACGGTCGGCCCGGCGGTACGCGGCTTGCTTGCCTGGTTTGGTGGCCAGGCAATTGTTATCCTGACGGTCAATCTGAATCGATATCCTGGCCTGGAGGCGACCAGCCAGCAGCACATGGCGTGGTTGTCGTTGTCCATCCCGAGGCCAGAAGAAATGCCTCGGGCTGTCCTGACGTCTGCCCCGCTGCAAGACACGAGTGATGCCGATATGAGTGTGAAATCGAGTTGCATCTCGGCCGGAGTCCAAGGCCGAAAACCGAACGGCTTCCCAGTCAGGTCAGTCTGGCTCAAGTCCTGGGGGGCACTTTTGTCAGCACTCAGCCCGTCGATTCTGTTTCTCGGCCGCTCTTCCCACTGTGCCCATCTCGCATCTGACAGCGAGACGAACGGGTAGCCTAACGCCAGGATCCCCCACCAAGAGCTGGCTAACGGGCACCGGTGTGCTAGGAATTGGACGGCCCTAACGCCCTAGGAGGAAAATGTGGCGACTCGGCTCGTTAATTCTTGGCCATTGTCGATTCCCCCACGGTGGCCACGAGCAGAGGCAGCCCAGTCGTTGGCCGGCTTAGACGCAGAGAGCTGGCTAGCAGACGGCTGGGGGTCGCTGAAACGCCCCCAGCCAGGGGACCCATGCTCATTCTTCCCGATCTTTCTGCAGCTTCCATTGGCCATGTTCTAGACATGCACTACATAGCCGCTGTGCAGAACATGCGAGTGCTCAAGCCAACATGATCCCCCTGCCATCCCTGCTGACCGGGAGAGAAGGCGGCTGCAGGGACTGGAGCTTCTGGAGGGGAAGTTTGAATCGACCAGCAAAAGAAAGCTCAGCCCTTCCGGGGGCTTGCAGAAACATGGGCATGGGCATCACGGATGATGACGGAGGGTATGCATTCATCACGCCACGAGGCCATTCACACTCTGCCAGACTGACGTCCGGGTGCCGGCAGATAGAACGATTGAAGCGTTTCGTATCCGGATTGTTTGTCAGAGGGCTGAGACAGGTCGAGTCGAGCCGGGAATGTGAGACCTATCGACGGGGGGCTCATCGACAAGGGCTCTCTCTGACACTGAATCACCCATTCCTTGCCATCACGTGCAGGGTTTCGAGAGGTTGATGGAGAAGCCAACAATGACGATAGTATCCGGATGGGTTTCCAATCTCGTCTGAACAGGGCCCAAGCCCGGTCATTGTCTTAAGCCTTGCCACCGTTGGAGGCTTTGCAGAGACAATCTCCGCAAATCGTCCTTGCTAGTATTACCAGTTCCAGCTGTGTACCGTGTTTCCCAGGTTCATCTGATTGCTGGACAAATGAGGTGGCGCTGTTCAGGCAGGACCAGCTTCATCAAGCAACACAACTCCTCACAACCGGCTGAGAGCTGCGCCGCATGGCCGGTTGAGGTGATAGTCAAACACACGAGACCCCGCAACTTGCAAGGCAGTTGTGCGCGGGAACCAAAGCACATCATTATCCAATCGACCAGGTGGCTGTGGTTCAATCAACGTTTGCGAGGTCTCAGGCCGGTTGACGGGATGTCTGAGAGATTGGCTTGCCATGGATGACAGGTGTACGAGATGAGGCTCATCCCTAAGTCCGCACTCAGGCGGGCTCATGTATGTTGCCGGAACATGGCTGAGGACGAACGTCGATACGGTAGTATAGCCACCGTCATGGGTTCCTCGGGCTTCCGGCTGCTTGCTTGTGTTGAAGACTCGAATTTGGGTCTCTCGCATCCTGGGCTGTTGCGGGCTAGCGGCTGCCAGGTAGAACAGCATGGTACGACGAGTCTAGAAAAAAAAGCAAATTCCTCTCCTCTGACCTATTCCTTGTTGTTGAGGGCTATATGCGGCAGGCGGGCATATCCGACGACAATGGGGCGAGGATCTTTGTGAGAGGAGTGAAAAGCCTCAACTTCCCGATGCGGGGCTGTTGGCATCTGTCAGTCAATCTATCAAGGATATGATATGTGTTGATGAGACGGGAAGGCTGGGGCGAGTTGTCATTCATTGTCTTCAGGGCTGGGTGTCTCTCGGGCTGCAATCAGTCTTGTCTCAAGACACCCCATCAACGCGTGCTCTGTAGATGTGGATTCTCTCTGGCCAGGCCGGGTGAGACAAGAGGCCTAGATCCAGGATAGAAAGGAGGCTTTCCTGAGGGCTCGGGTCATCTAGTGTGGCTGGACATGTGTCCTCCGTTGAAACGTGCTGGGCAACGCGGTGCAGCCAGTCGGGGGCAGCCAGCTGTCAAGCTGTCCCGACCACCAAGACCCGAGGAGCACTCTAGTTGGCCAAGCAAAGTGCCTGATCTCTGATAGCGATAATCGCCCTGGGCTGATGGTCAGACTGGGTGCGATTGTGCGAAAGTGTCCGCCGAAAAATAAGGCCAGCCAGCCAACCAGCGACAACAAATCGCCTGGCGCGTTGGGAAAAAACGCTCTTGCTCCACATCCTTGCTAGCTCCATCAACGGCTGAGAGCCAGCATCGCAATCCCTGACCATGGAGGGCAGCTGGCGAGCGAATGACGAAGGGGACAGAGGAGGGGGTGCTTCGAATGGGCCTACCCTCGATCGGTACATGAAATTCTAGATTAGAGTGCAACGATCAATTCGACAGGGACAGACACGCTGGCTGAGAAGGGAAAGAGAATGGCAAGCTGGTGTTGTTTGATGGGATGGGTGAGGCGGATTAGAGTGGACGTCGGTGATGGTGGAGGTTAGAGGCGGGCGGGATGAGATCGGGGTTTTCGGCGCGAAGTACCGGTACTTGCTAATGCCTGTCACAGTGCGCGACCGCTCCTTCCTCTTTCAACCTCCCGACCCTCGGCTCCAAGCTACCTAGGTAGGTGCGTTACGTTGGTGATGATGGTCTCCAATATCGGATGGCGTGCCATTCGAGGAGCGACTTGCGAGCTCTGGAAGACATGGATGGTTCTGGTCAGCAAAGCTCGATCATTAATTGACAGCCTGCAAGCATCCTGTAGTGCTTGCTTGCTTTGGTGGGGGCGAAAAAGCGACGTCGGGATGATATAAAAAGCAATTGCCTGGTGGGGATATGGCGAGATCTCGACTGCACGACAGTCAAGCCTTCTCCCGACCAAAGTCAAGACCCCGACGGAGACTCGAGTTTCCAAGCTGTGTTTCGACCTGTCCTCGAATTGGGGATGCGTCCTGGTCCTGAGCTGGCCTGGTACCTGCGTTAATTCCAAGCATAGCCACAGGCGGGCTCATGTTCGACTGGTTCGCTTACCGGCGTCGAGCCCATGTACTCCCTACTTTGTATCGCGTATTCCTTTTTTTTTCTCGCTGTCACAAGATCCATCTCATGGTGCTAAGCTAGCTAGCCAAACTCCCCGACCTCGCGCGGTTCTGGGCGGCCGCAAGGAATATGCTCGATTCCCGCGAGACATTGTCCTTTCTTCTGACGGGGTTCTCGACTCTCTCGGTCCCCCGCGGGCTCCCCTTTCCCAGCCTCCCTCCCTCCATGGCCTCCCTTGACTTCCAGGGGACCCCAGTGGCCGGACGAGAGAAGCTTTGCCTTAGTCGCAGCGGAATCTTGCATCCTGGGCACATGGTCCCCACGGAGCTTCTGCACGTTTGGCCATCCTCTGTAGTGGCACGGAAATGCGATGCGCGCCCCGGCCCTTGGTGCCGACATGACGGCCGACAAGCCCTGGCTCGTGGTAAAACTTCTGGAAATGCAGTCGGCGTCTCGTGCAGTGCCTTGCCTTGCCCTTTGCTGCGTGTATTTGCTTTGATGCGATGCGAAATGCCAGATCGTCTCCGATCCGACGATGCCGGGTTCGTCTCAGTTCTGAACACCTTGCGTTTCGACGTTGACACAGATTCTGAGCCCATGCCTGATGCCGTCGTCACTTTGACGCCTCCTTCTTTTACGTAAGGTTTCTTTTTTAATTCATCCTTTGGTTGTGGTCACTAGCTTGTACCCTCGGCTTCAACGCAGCAACTCACCCTCACTGTCAAACTTGGACTGCTCATCACTGGACCAGTATGCAATCATAACCGCAGCCTCGAATCAACGTCATGTGCGTAACCGCCTGGGGTTTGGCAAGCCAGGCGTCCCCTCGGCCGAGAGAAATCAGAGATCCTGTGCTTGACCCTCGGCCTGCCCGACAAGGGCGTTGATGTCAACGCCAACCTCTTTCTTTTCTGGTAGACCTGGATATGATGCTGCACGTCCCGGCATGCCCAAAATAGGAGCCATTACGTCCAACCGCCGCCACTGACTAACTCCAAAGCGAGGAATTGAGTTGAATATGAAGCCATCGTCCGCAGTGCCACAAAACTAAGCATACAAGGTAGCAATCACCATATGTCAGGGCACAGAAAGAAATCTGGGAATGACCTCTTATCACCGAAAACCTTGCAGGCTGGCGCTTGCTGGCTGGCGATTGTAGTTCCTTACCTAAGGCACCTCCTACTCGACTGGGAAGGTAGCAGAGTGGGGAAGGAACTTTAAATCTGGCGGGGGTTTTGTCTGGCTGGGCAGTTCCAGGACTCCATGTCTCTGGCTCCTTCTTGAAATGCCCCGCCTCTCTCGGACACGGCGGGAGCGCCATCCAGATACGAAAAATACTGCTCAACTTGGAGATATCAAACACCATGGTCGTTTATCGGCCTTTCCCATGACGCCGCACTCAGCCTCGTGGTTAGATGTGTGTCATCTGCACTGAAGACCATCGTACATCCACTTATGCACACCTTCCGGGACCGGTCTCTTGTGTGTGCATTGGCATGCACCCCAGGAGGACCAGCCCGGCCCTGTCACATTCGCCCTGGTAGCACTTATGCATCTTGCATACCCGGTCAACGGTGCGTGAGTAGGGTATCCCTCCGTCTGTCATGCTATGCCAGATGGGCAGCATGAGATCTACGGATTCACGAAGCTTGTTATATCTCAGTCAACGGGCCCCAGGACTTGCTCTCGCTGGAGAATTCCTCATACAGACCAAACAAGAACACCGATCTACCATGACCACGATTGCGATGTCATAAACTCAACGGAGATAGTGCTGCCCCGTCATGTCCGAGCACCAAGGCGAAAATCGGAGGTCGGTCAGCGCCTACTACGTACTCATCACTCACTCATCAGGATCCCCGCCCAGAGACGAGAACCCTGGTCGAAATAGCACCGACCAACTTTCCAAGGACCCCTCTTCCTTGGCCAAGGTACCGCACATCGTCCATCTTGCTGGGCCAGCAAAGCTAGAGTAGAAGAAAAGCTCCGAGAACAAAGACCCTTGCGTTGCTTTCGCGTGTCAACATTGCATCTGAGACCCAGCGACAATCACGACACGTTCTCATCTTTAATATCATCTCACGTCGATTTCATCGGTTACATGGATCGCAACAAAGTCGGTCAGGTCAAACAAGGGAAAAAGAAAAAGGAAAAAAAGTCAATTCCGCGCAGCCCGGCCCGGCGAAGCAATGTGCAAGGGCAATTGACGTGGGAGGCGGCCAAGCGGTGGCACCAAAATCATCAGCATGATAGGTGTGAGGGCTAGGGAAGCAAACATGAACGTCCCCTGCGCGTTTGTACAATGTACCGAGTACAGAGGCTTCACATGTCTTGGACGCCCGGGTGGCTGACCGGTTCCCGAGTTTTGGCAACTGAGTGGGCTCCTTGGATCAAGTCCATCGAAACTCTCATGGAAGCTGAAGCAGCCGGCGACTGACGGCGACTAACTGACCGGGATGGACTCAACAAAGCGAAAAGAGAGAAAAGAAATCTGGGTCTGAACGAGATTGGGGCTCAGACAGCATTGACGATCTTTCTCCTCCACTCCTGTCAGCCCGCCGAGTCCTTCTCAAGGGAGAGGCAACAATGGTAGACAGAGACAAACTGAGGACAGCGGAAGGAGGTGAGACATGATTCCTGGCAAGTGGCTCATTGAGACCGCCACAGCGCAACCCCAAGACCCGAGGGCAAGCGGCCATGGGTCGGAAATACCGTAGACGACAGTAATCAGTCTTGTCATGACCTAGCTACTGGCGTGGTGCCGCGTTGGCACTGTGCCCTAGCGAGCCCGCCCCGGGTCCTTGTGTTTCTTTGTGCGAGGTTTGCTGGCGGGCCAGCCCAGCCACGAAGTCGATGTGTTGAGCCAGGGCCAGACAGAGAGACAGCTTGGCCAACGCCAGCGCCAGCGCCAGCGCCAGCGGCGGCGTGTGGCCTCTGCGGCTGCTTGTCCCAAAGCTGGATCCCAGTCCTGGAGGGGGAATCCGGCCACTTCGGAGAGCGATGACCCATGAAATCACGGTCCACGGGCCATGGACCTCCTCCGCACCAGCGGGCGCCGGCTCGCGCGATTGTGCCCGAGATCCAACGACCGGGATGTGGTCATATTTCGCTCAGTCCCGTCATCCAGGCTCCAGACTCGGAGGAGGCTGGCGGTGACGGGCACGAGACAAGGGGAGGCCAGCTATCACAGTGGGAACCCATTGAGCCCTCTGAGGAACTCGGAGCGCACAACGGTCAACTCCTCACTTGAAGCTCTCTTTGTCGACGGCCGTTCCTGCGCAAGCACATCCGTAGTCAGAAGTTAGTAGGTGAGCACAGCCTCTCCGCTCCTAGTCTGCATGTGTAGTCGGTTGATGGATTCTCCGCACTATCTTGGAGCAGGCAAGTGGGCAGACAGACAGACAGGCCTTCTTGTTCCGTTTGGTTTCTCAACCTGCTCGATACGAAGTATCGGTAGTTGCACATGAAAATGGTGGTGTAACCAGGCAAGCTATTCCGGCACTTGACGCAGCAGAGTAACCCAACCTAACGGTCCCCGTCCTGGGTTGGCGCGCCGTTGAGAATGCACGGGCGATGCGATAGAGGAATTACTAAGAGCCAGAGAGACACGAAACCGAAGCCCAGAGACCTGGAAGCGCGAAACTCTGTTGCCCGTCTAGCTTGACTCTCTTGTCGCTCCTTGTCGGGCCAATTGCCATTGGCAGAGATGGATCTCGGAAACACTTTACGGAGCTCAACTCGATCCTGGTTTCAACTCGATCCATCCATCTATGGATGGTACCCGGTACAAGAACCATGAGCTAGCACAGTGCTGTGCCGCAACTAGGAGCTAGAAGGAAGGAGAGCGCGAGAGAAGGCGAGCAAGAGAACTGGATGGGCGAATGGCGTAAAGGCAACAAGAGCACACACAACACAACACAGCACAACACGACAGCGCAACACATAGCACACGACACGACACCAACACGACACGACCAGACCACAGGAGGAGCAATAACACAACAACAAGATAACTAACCACCCAAGAGCAAGCCCACTCAAAACCCACAACAGGATGACGCGACACAAAAGCAACCAGGGCTCGTAGCGCAGCCCAGCCCAGCAGTGAGCGCAGCCGCGAGACGCCGGCCAGAGCAGAGCATCAGAATGAGTGAGCAACAAAGCGCCCAAGACCGAGGCCATGTCGAAAAGAATGAAAAAAGCAAAAAAAGAAGAAACGGCCTGCACCAAGCGCCCAACTTCATGCCCCAGCTCCAGCCCCGGCGAGCCCACCAAGGATTCGTGGATGAAAGGTTGACAGAAAAGATTTGTACATGTCGAACAGATCTGAGCATGTCAGATGGCCTAGTTATTTCCAGCGCCCTCTACAGCTCCGCTTCAACCGCGATAAACGCCCTGCCTGGCGAGAGAGGCGCAGAGACTAGAAAAGAGTAACATTACGAAGAGTTTACATCCATTCCCCAACGCCCCTCGTCCAAGCGTTGATGATATGACCCTTTGTCTGTCTGGATGATATTGATCTGGATTTCGTGTGCGCGGGTTTTTTCCTGTCGCATCGAGCGGATGCCACCCAGTGGGTGTGCTGTGGTGCTGGCGCGAGTGAGCGGAGCTGCCAGGGGGCGATGCCACCAAGCATCGCTCCCGTCTGCCCCCCGGGATCCGCAGCTGCACTGGACGCTGTAGCCCAGCCCTGGCGGCCCCCGTGGCCCCTGTAGCCATTGGGTCTTCTGGGCCTCTTGGAGGTGACCGATCCCTCTATCCAGGGGGTACCCCAGTCCTCTACCGCAGGCCCCAGGCCATGCCCGGCCACACGGTCCAAGTGGAAGAAAATCTCGAGATACCGGCAGGCGCTCAGATCTCGCTGTCGTTTGTTTGTATGTGCGGGATGTTTGGGTAAAAGACGTCTAAAATTTTTATAAAAAATTATGATGAGGAGACCCTAAGGCACCCCTAAGGCTCGACAACTCTAAATTAACCCTCATCCCTTCAGCCTCTTTCATCGCCCGGCGAGGAAACTGATCAAGTTTGTTGGTGTCTCAGGTTTTTCTTGGACCGCGGGCCCGCCTTCAGCAACCGCCCAGCGTCAACATCAAAGACCCGACCCCCATGATCAACCTCCTCCGCTCAACACACTTAGCCCCTCCCCACCTGGTACGACGCTGCTCAGCCCACCCCTTCTCAGAGCCCCTGTCGACACGCCCCTCGCACCACCCACCTTTGCTGCTCCGGACGCTCTTTGGCTGGCCCAGGACCTATTTCTCAGGACTCTCAGCGCCCCAAATCCTCCACCGAGTTTGCGTGCTGCTGGCTGCGAGCTGAGCGGTCCCTGGCTCTGTTGTGCGTTGACAGGAGAGCGACCAGTGCGCGCCCGACTGTGGAGTGTTTCCTTTTGATGCCGGGGGAAGAGATGCAGAAGAAACATTGGAAGCATTCGGATCACGCTCGACTCCATCTGAGAGAAGGATATCAGCGGACGGCAAGGCGAGATCCAGCCTCCGAACAGTATTCTGGATCTCCGCCAAGCACAGTACGGGCCGCCCTCTGTTTCTTTGGCACGCCTCCGGCGTAATAGTCAGCGTTGACGGCGGAGCCCACAAAAGACGACCGACGACACAACAAAATTCAACTCGAGAGGAGAAAAACAAACGTAACAGATGAGATCTCGGCGCTGTTCGAAAGCCAATTGAACTTGTGACGGTCATCAGTAGGGTCTATCGGAAGATTTCAGAGTTTCGCGTTTATCAAACATCCAGAAACTGAGGTGCCTGCCTGCCTGGTCTGCCCCAGACGTACTGCACAGGTACAGAGGCATAGGTGGATGCAGGCCAGCAGTAACGAGATCTGGTCCCCGTCGACTCTGCAGTCGAGCGCCGGGGCTTGACAACGGGGCGCATAGACAGATAGCCACCGAAATCATCATTGGCATCATTATCAAGGGGAATGGCAAGAGAAAAGACTCGGGGCAGCTTCGGTGGCCATGGCATATGACCAGTTTCCGCCGCCAAAGAGCATGGCCATATACACCGTTAATGACTCTTCAGCAACGAACTCAAAAAACAACCTCTATGCATTACAAAAGGCAGTCTCTTTCCCCCCTGGTCGAGGTCGAGCATATGGCCGGCCTCTCATCCCTCATCATGGTCAGTCAGTGAACCACTCGCTCACATCTCCTCGTCTACAGAACGAACAAAGCAGAAAGGAAGTCAACCCAACCCAGGTACTGACACTTGCATCACTCACTCGCTCTTCAAACTGAGAGGCGGGCAGGCATTCTCTCATCACCCCTCCCGCCAGCTGCCACGTCCTCGTCCCCATCCACATCCACATCCACCTTCACAGTGCCCACGCACACACGCCCTCCTCCCATACTCCCCCACTCCCCCATCCCGACCCTGTCCAGGCTAGCCTCACCCTGGTCTACCCAGTCGTTCCCTGCGACTTCAATTGCGGGACCCGTCGACTTTCCATCTCACTCCTCCCGTGGGCACGTACTGTACCTACTGTACCGCAGGTACAGTACCTACCTTTCCTACCGACCTCACCTTTGAGAGAGGAGAGGCCCGGACGGGGGACTGGGACTGGGACTGGAAGGTACGTACCAGGCCTGCCTCCTCTACTCCTCTTCCTTCCTCTCACCACCAAGACCACCAGCACCACCGCCGCCAAAAAGAAAACCTTCCCCAGAGGAGGGTGCTCTCTTTCGTCCTCTTTCCTTTCGTCTTCACGACTCCACCGACCTCCTCATTTTTTTTTCTTTCCTTGCCTTCCACCTTTTTTCTTTTTGAGGCTCGCGGAAGAAAAGTAACTAAGTACCGCAGCGCCCGTGCTTCTCTTCCTCCTCGTTTCTGGATTCTCTTGCTTCGACTACGACTCTGCACCACCTCCCGCCGTTGCTGTCTTGCTCCGCGCAACATACTTCACTTGACCCGCGCAACATATCTATACACGATACAGATCTTTCCTAGAGGTCGGCTCAGATCCGTCCTCCGTCTTGAACCAAGGGAACACCGGAAAACTGGATTCGCAGTCCATCACAGAAGGCAAGGCCCGGGGTTCGTCCGACGTGCCCTGTTACAACCTCCAAGCCACCCAGCATCGTCCTGCCTATATGAGCGGCGATAGATTGCCATCGCTCCCGCTTCCACCGCCGGGTCAGGCCTACTCGGGTACTTCGTCGCCTCGGGTCAGCTCCATTGCCTCTTCGATCGGCTCCTCGATCGGCTCCCACTCGGGTTCGCAGTCCTCGTACACTTCGGTCGCCTCTTCACACGGTCCCAAGACTCCATCCCCAACACTGCCCATCAACGCTATTACAGGTCCCTCAACCACAATCCCTAGCTACGACGCTATGAACGGGCAAGGCGCACCTGAAATGTACTACTCTCAGCATATGTCTGGAGGTCAGGCCCCTGCGCCTCAGACTGTGACTTCTGGTGCCATGAGCCACTATACGCAACAACAACCACCGCTGCTGCCGCCTGGCCACGCTGCTGCATACTCAACTCCCTCATACAGCCACTATCCTTATGCTGCTAACGGATTGACCTCACCCCCGCCTGCCCAGCCCACAGTATCGAACCCAATGGCACCCCAGAATGTGCTTCCTCTGCCGGGAGCTGGAAACCAGAATCCTATGCAGAACCAGTACACAGGGTTTGATACGACAGGCCAACAACCCCCACCCGGAATGAAGCCCCGTGTTACTGCCACTCTTTGGGAGGATGAGGGTAGTCTGTGCTTCCAGGTTGAGGCCAGGGGCATTTGCGTTGCGCGAAGAGAAGGTATGAGCTCTCATGTTTGTTGAATGCATTGCATCGGTGAGCTAACTCGGAGGCCACAGACAATCATATGATCAACGGCACGAAGCTTCTGAATGTGGCTGGCATGACCCGAGGTCGACGAGACGGCATCTTGAAGAGTGAGAAGGTTCGACACGTCGTCAAAATCGGACCAATGCACTTGAAGGGTGTCTGGTATGCCATTTCCCCTCAATGTATGAGACATTGGTTCATCCACTAACACCGCTAGGATTCCTTACGACCGTGCCCTGGACTTTGCCAACAAGGAGAAGATCACAGAGCTGCTCTACCCGTTATTCGTCCACAACATTGGCGCACTCCTGTACCACCCTGCGAACCAGAGCAGGACCACGCAGGTTATGGCGGCTGCCGAGAGGCGGAAACAAGAGGCTAACGGCATGCGAAATCCGGGCCACCCCGGCCTCCCCTCGATCAACCACCACCAGCCAATGCCCCTTCCAGGGCCTCAGACTCAGCTGCCTTCTCACAGCATGGGTCGCCCGTCCCTCGATCGGGCTCACACTTTCCCCACTCCACCGACGAGCGCATCCAGCGTCATGGGGAACATGGGAGCTTCAGACAGCTTCAACTGGCAGGGCCCAGGAATGAATGGGGCTCAAGGTACCAACCCAATGACCATTGAGACGGGTCTTAACAACACACGCTCAATGCCCAATACTCCAGCTACCACCCCTCCCGGCAACTCGCTGCAGAGCATGCAGAACTACGCCTCTGGCAATCAGACTTATGATGGCACTCGCCCCATGTACAACCCGCAGTCGCACCAGTCTCCTTATCAGGCTTCTGCAGGAAACCCCCAGGACCGCATTTACGGACAGACCAGCACTTACCCCAAAAATGATATGGCGCCACCTGCCAGCAGGCCTTCGGCTTCTGAACCTTCTGCAGAGCAGCAGGACACAAAGCCACCCAACGGAATGCTCCAGTCGGATCAGCCACCCCAGCAGCACACGAATGAGGATGAGGGAGATCACGAGCATGATGCTGAATACACCCATGACAGCGGCGCTTACGACGGTAGCCGCAACAACTACAACTATACCGCCCCCAGCGTAGGAGCCTTGACAAATGATGCCAACCTCTCAACAGAGATGTCGGGTTCCCCCAGCCTTCCTCCCCCCTCTGGACGAGCCACTCCTAGGACGACTGCCCCCGCTCAATCCTACTACAACCAGCACACTGGATACAACACTCCTCCCCGTGTCCAGCAGACGTCGAGCAGCCTTTACAATGTCATTGGTGGTAACGATCGGGGAGCTCCCAACGGTGCTCCCGGCAACGACGTTTATGGCGCTCCAGCTGGTGACATGTCTGGGCTTCCTAATGGCTATGCCCAGCCTCCTGTCATGAACGGAGCTGCTGGCGTGCTCAAGCGAGGCCGTGATGACGACGACGACCTGTCCAGGTCTGGCGGTAATGGACCAAACTCGATGGGCAGCCTTGATCTAAAGCGACGCAAGACGATGATGGAGACAACAGTTCCTGCGCCTGCTTATGACGCCATGACGCGACCTGCGTCGGCCGTTGGTGCCCCACGGCGACAATAGTGACACTGTCAAGATGCACAGTGGAAACGATATTGCTCAACGACGAGTCTGGGGAAGTGGCTTGGCTGCATTCGAGCCGAAGAGAGCGAACGAACGTCTGCTCCGCATGCCCTAAATGGATAATCGAAGTGCGCCATTTTGGTGGTTTACATGGCGTAACGATACATTCCTTCCTTCATCCTTTTTTCTTTCTTTTCTTTATCATGTTTTCTGCATTGTTCTCTTTTCTTTTTCCTGGCATTCTCGCAAAAAACTCAACAGCAAACGCTTTGGACCGAAAGATGACGCTGACGAGTTCCACGATACGACTTCCGATTCTCTGTTTACCTTAAGATGCTCTGTCACGGATGTACATGGCTGATGAGTCACGTTTTGCATGGAGGTCTTAATTTTTCTTGAGAGAGCCACTGCAACCAACTTTTCCCTTTCTACGGACTAGTCCGGGATACGACACGAGTGTACGGGATGAGACAGCACTGCCTGTAATGATCCTCAGGCGGGGACGATGAGTTCGGGGCGGACCCATCATGTTTCTTCTCTTCATGGCCGTTGCAAGACCAACCCTGTGGGCGTCTGGGCCTGGAGAGGAGGCTGGGGACACTTCTTTACGACTTTATGACTTTACACAACCTTTCTTCACTTCTTGACTTTTTTGATGCTGATTGATAGCGCCAAAGACGGTCTGTGTTTTTCTTCTTCCTGGAATGTCGATTTACTAGGTAACGAATTATGAAGGACAATAAAAGCTGTTTTGATTTTATTTACCACAGAATTGATACAATTAGAGAGTTGGATCAGAAGAATTGACTTTTGAAAGCATCAATTAAGATGACGTCTGGGGTCCGGTATGCGTGCAATGAATGAATGAATGAATGGCTTGTGAGTGGTGAAAAGAGGCGCTTCGATAGTTCCGAAGGTGATGCGTGCATGTAATGTCATTTCATGAAGCTATATGCGCAGATGTTGGACATTAACCGTCGTTAAAGGCTGTGTGTGTCTGTCTGTCCATCCGTGGTACAGATGCACTTCCCGATCTGCGAGATGGGATGGGATGGGTTGTTTCACCTGCAGGATGGCACGCCACCTAAATCATGTTCAAGACGCCTGCCTGCGAGTGCAAGCCTCCCGTCGGCTTGTGTTATCGTGACATGCACCATCATTTGGAACGGTACCTAATCCAGATGGAGGAGGTCGAGATCGCGGTCAGCCGATTTGTCACGTGATAGACCGCAACTCTGTTGCTAGGCCAACCAGTAAACAACTTCGCTTTGGTCTTAGTCCCCCAAGACTCGATTGAGCTCCATTTTCTTGAACAATACAAGCACAAGCAACAAGAAACCAGTTTGTTTCCCCCCCTTCTTCTACTGGCGTCTACCATTTCTTGAATGAATTTTGCTTTTGCTTTCAGCGTGCATCACAATGGAAACACCTCTATCGCCAGCTCAGGACTCGACGCTCAACATCCAAACACCAACTACCGCTAGACGGTACGACAGCTACGAGGTGCGAGCCGTTTCTCTGCCTTCAGATAACGACACTCCTACTCGGGGTGTCTCGCCCTTTGCAGTCAACGACGACCTCTTGACCGACCAAGAGAACCTCCCTCCTTCCTCCTCCAAGTCACGACACTCGCGTGTTCTCTCTGGGGCAACCCTCTCACCACTCAAGATCCTCGTCGATCAGCGAGAGACCAGAGAGTCCAGAAAAGCCGAGAGACTGCCCCCAAGCGCCCGTAGCCCCCGAAAGGTGTCCCCTGAGAAGAGGTTTCCTGTTAAGGTCAGCAACCCGATCGACACGCCGCGTTCGACCCACGAGAGAACAATGAGCCTAGAGGACGCCGTGCGGCAGAACGAAGGCTTGAAGCGCGCCATTGAGATCTTTGAGGATGAACAGAGCGTGCTGGAGGACGACAACGATGAGATGGATACCACCATTGGCACCGTAAACATTATCCCCCCTGGACAGATGGATGTGGACGAGTCCGTGGGCCCTGATGATACCATGATCAGCACATTCAGCACCTTCTCAGCCGTGCCAGACTTGACCATGTTTGCAAAGCTGGGTCGAACTCCAACCTCAACCAAGTTCTCCAATGCTGTTGGCCTCACTCCTCGAGCCAGCACCAGAGCTGAGCCTTCACCGTCCCGGACACCACGACCGATGTCCTTGCAAGACTCGGGAAACACTACCAATCTACTCGACTTTACCGAGCAAATGCGATTCCCTCAAAAGTCCCCCTCTAAGGGCGGCCTTTCGCCATCTCGAACGGCCCCTAGCGTTGCAGCCACCCCTTCTCGCCAATTCGCTAACCTCATCGACTTTGATATACCCCCTATGCCAACTCCTCGCAGTGTCCCTAGTATTACCCCTAGAGAACTCGAGTCCCTCAAATCCAACTTCTTGTCTGAGATTAGCTCCCTCAAGGCTTCTCTCAGCGGAAAGGAGGCTGAGGTGCAGTCGCTCAAGGCCGCAGTTGGTGATGCAGAGAAGCGTGTTGGAGAGTCTCTAGAGCAGCTCCGCGAGGAACGTGGGCTCAAGGAGCAACTTGCTGTTGAGAAGGAAGGTTGGGAGAACCGTGGACGTGAGATGGAGAATGTCCTGCGAAAGGTCAAGGAGGAGATTGTCCTCAGCCAGAGAGAACGAGAAGAGTTGGAGCAGAAGCTGGAGGAGAGCGAGAAGCGACGCGAGGCTGCAGAGATAATGCACCAGGAAGCTGAGAGCAAGATGGCGGGTATGCGTGCTGGGAAGGATATGGAAAAGTCGTCACCCGAGAAGCCCAAGAGCCCGAACTCATCCAACCACGAGGTCGAGCTCGCTGTTGAGCGTGTAGCTCGCGAACTACACGCCCTATACAAGAGCAAGCACGAATCCAAGGTGACTGCTCTGAAGAAGTCGTACGAGTCTCGATGGGAGAAGCGAGTCCGTGAGCTTGAGAGCACCGTCGAAGAGCTCAGCGAGGAGAACGAGCGTCTCCGCGTGGGTCGGGATGCAACCATGACCAAGGTTGAGCCTGACAGCGCCGAGGTTGAGGAACGCAAGGCCCAAGCTGTGCGTGACAGCGCAACTATCAAGGAGCTTAATGCGGACGTCCAGCGCCTCGAGGCGGTTGTCCAGACGGTGCAGAAGGACAACGAGCAGCTCAGAGGTATGCTGGAGCAGGAGCGTGTTGAGAAGGGCGAGCTGGTTCAACTAGCCGAGGAGATGATGAGCATGCAGAGCTTCGTGGGACAAACACCCAAGCCTCAGCCCCAAGCTCAACCGCAGCAGACGCCGCATCTCTCTCATCACCCTCACGAGAGACAGCACGACCGTCAGCCTGAGGCCAAGACGCCCAAGCGGAGCGCAGACCACTTTAGAAGCAGCGTCAACCGTGCCTCCGGGCTCCGAGCCCCTGGATCAGGGCTTCGAGCGCCCCACGAGCGAACCAAGAGCGCAGGCGGTCTTCCCCGTCCAGGTGGTGTTGGCCGTAGCGGTATCATGAGCTCCATTGAGAAGATGGGCAGCTATCGAGGACGCGGAGCCGAGTAAGGGAGGAGAGACAAGTGAAGAATCAATGAATCATCAAAAAAATGTTGACGGTGGATGAAAGAGAGTTGAAAATTATGACACCAACTGTATGACGGGGAGTTTTGTCCTTTTTTTTTCTTTCTTCAAAGCACATATGAAGATGCTTCTGAGAGAGACTTGATCTCGTGGGAGGCAAAGGCGTGACGGCATAACCAGGCCTTTCGAGTTTTGCTTGTTACAGCCTATGGGCGCTTGGAGTAGTGGGCTGGTTGGCATGTTAATATGAATGATTGGTAATTGTTGATTCAATTGATTTTGTATCTCTCTCGTGTTGATGTTGGTTGAGTAGAATGAATATGTAGCAGAATGAATATGTAGTAGATAGCTGGCTGGACTGGCAAAGCATGAAAACCAAGTAATATTGATGGGGTATATATTCATTCATTCTATGAGTAGGCTCTCATCTAGTGACTTTGCATCTCATGATGAGCCTTGATCATCCAATATGGACTTTGCCTCATTCTTTTTCGACAATATTGATCGACATGTACTCTCCTCAAACCCATTCATAGAGCCTCTCAAAGGTTGTAGGCCTTCTTGGCCGTTCCGCCAAAGATCATAGCACGCTCCTCATCACCCAACGTAGCCATCCAGCACATGCGCTCCACGACACTTCTCCATCGCGGCCAAGCATCCTCAGTGCCAACGGTGCACACGGGCCAGTCGCTACCAAACATGATGCGGCTAGGGCCAAAGGTTGCGAGGACAATGCCCAGCCAGCCGAGGGTGGACTCGAAGATGTGGTTGGGGTCCTGGTTCTTGAGCGAGTCGGGCATCTCGGAGAAGCCGCCCGAGAGCTTGATGTAGGTCTGGGGGTCCTTGCTGAGGGTATACATGGCGGTGCGCCAGGCGTGGAACGAGGGGTCCGAGGTGATGTTGTAGACGGTGAAGTCGGGCTTGCAGAGGTGGTCTATCGAGAAGGTTAGTTGAAACGTCCATGTAGGAAACGAGAGAGAGTATGACATACTTAGCACAAGCACGACCTTTTCCTCCTCTGGGACACCGGTATGAACACGGTCGACAAACTCAACCAGCTCCTCCAGCTGCTTCTTACCCCGTCGGTGCTGGTCAACACCAACATCAAAGACGAACCCGCGACGACCGAGCAGCTTGACGCTCTCGATAAAGTTCTCCTCCAACATGGTGCCGTGCGGCTTATCCTGTACCAAGTATCGGAAACCCTTCACTTTGGACCACGCGTCACCTGCCTCTTCCTTGACGCGATCCAGGTATCGCTCCATAACCTCGACACCGCTCGGCAGGGGCGCCCACGGCACGATGCCCAGACAAAGCTTCGCATCGTCGGACGAGTGGCCTTCCCCATCGCGGGGCTGCCCAAGAGCAACACGCTTAATCCATGAGACCTCAGCCAGGGGGCCTTCCCAGCCGGAGCCGTCGACGGCGCCTGATTCGAGTTCATTCTTGCGGTCCGTCTCGACAAAGATGAAGCCGAGGAGGGAGGGTGCCGAGGCGGTGGCCTCGCGGTACTCTTCGACCGAGCGCTGGCCGCTGAGGGGGTGCTCTGGGTTGCACCAGGCGAGGGAGTCGTTCTCGGAGGCGGGATAGAGGTGGATGTGGGAGTCGATGATGGGGAGGATGAGCTGGTCGTCGGCCATGATTGCGGTGGCGGATGGATGTGAGGTGAGGGGGTGCTAGTTTTAAGTAGAGTGAGTACCTGAAGGCGCTAATGAGAGTAGAACGAGTCCCCCTGCGCTTCAATATTCGTCAATTAAAAGAATTGGATCCTTGCTGGAGGAGAGTTGTATAGAGGCTCGGATTGGGATATGGGGATTATCGAGATACGGTGTGCAGCCGTGTCCGTGTTACAGCTCTCCCTAAGTCTGGTCTAAATTTACCCCGCCTTCCCTAACAGGAACTGTTTCGTTAGACGCTCTTGACGCGCACGAGCTGTTGGTTTTAACATTAACCCGAAACACCGAGTTTAAGACACTTGTCATAGAGATATTCACATCACTTTATTCACAATCAATCATCAAGGGACACTCTTTCATTCCTGAATAGATTCAATCGTCATCTATCCTAAGGCACCTGTCATTTCATAAATCGTAACGTAGCTCATGAAGTGCCTTTCCGTCATCCACCTCATACTTCGTAAATGGCTAGCCAAGATCCTCCAATCGCCAGATCTATAGCTACATCCAAACATTGGCCTGCTGGAGCTGGAACCTCACCCTCAGGACGGATGAGATCCCCCAGCATTTGTCTTGTTGGTCCCGGGAGGATGGGCCTCCCTGCTCACTCGGGAACCAACAACAAACAAAGGGAATGAAATTATACCTGCGTGGCCACGAGAGGAGTCTTCATGGCCACCGGAAAATGGGGGGTCGCAGCATCGACCCAGCTGGACATCACGCATTGGCGCGGTCGGCTTCAGGCCAAGACCAGCTTGGCGTGCCGTCCGCGCCAAAGGGCGTGGGCCGTAAGTTGAAAGATTGTGCTGATTACACCACAAACAACATGGGTTGAGTCAACCCGGCGCAGTGACGCGACCACGGGTTACTCGATTCAAGGAATGAACGGCAGGGGACTCTCTCAGCCTCTTGCCAAAGGACTTGACATGCAGCCAGGCGCTCATCTTCCGATAATGCCATGGCGGCGAGAGCTGGCTGGCGAGGCCGAAGCGGCTTGGTACTCGTACTCGTACTCTTCATCCTCGTCTTCACTTCCGCTGGAACACTCGGAACTCTCGTCATTGGGATAGCCACCACATCGGACTCCGCCGCAGTCGAGCTTGACACGCTCGCCCTTGCGAGTAATGCCGTATCGCTCGCAGGTGCAAGTGCTGCATTCGGAGCCGGGGGTGCTGTAGCCAGACAGGGATGAGTTGGGTGAGGAGCTGTCGGAGCGGTAGGACAGGGACGAGCCGCTGGAGATGGGCGATGTGGTGAAGTCCGTGATGTACTCTTCCTCGAGGCCGGTGCTGCCAAAGCGGGCTGTGAGTTCCTCGAGGGCTTCATTGTCGTAGTAGTCGGCTTCCAGAATGTGCTTGGTCGCGTGCGGAGACATGGGCTTGGGCGCCTGAATGTCAGAGAGCGGCAGAGGCCGTCCCTTGGGAATGTCAACCGAGAGTCTAGAGCGGTGGCGGGAACGAGACTCCTTGTCCTTGGACGAGTGGCGAGAGGAGCTCTTGCTGCTAGACGATGATGACTTGTGCGACGAAGACTTGGATGAGGAAGACTTGGAAGACGACTTGGAGGAAGACGAGGACGACTTTGAAGATGACTTTGAAGACGACTTGGAAGAGGAAGAGCGGTGCGAGGAAGACTTTGATGGGTCCAGAGATACATCAAGAACGTTGAGCTCGCGGCCGGTGGTAGGCTCGACGATGGACTCGACGCTGGGGTTGTGGGCGACGTGGTAGCCGTCGATGATGTAGTAGTACCAATATCTCTGACCGGGCTCAAGAGTTGAGTTCTGGAAACGGAAGGTTCCCTTCCACGAAGACTTGGACGACGACTTGTCCTTGGAGAGAGGGAGCTGGCCGACGTAGCCGTCCCAGGAGCCCAGGAGATGGACCGTCTTGACACCGGAAGAAACCCGGAGGGAAAATGAGAGTTGAATAGCCGACATGTTGACTATGTTTTCACCGAAATCCAGTAATGTTGTGTGGGTGGTCGATGCTGCTGACTTTGGTACCTGATCGCAATCGCAATCGTTGGTAGGAAACGCTTGTCGGGCGAGCAAGTGAAATCCGTGATTTCTGTTATTAGAATATTATGGAAGGAGTTGATAATTCGAACAAATAAAACATAAACGATGGCTCTTTGATTTGTCTCTAAGCTGGCCAGCAACTTTGGAGTGCGCGCGAGTTGAAGGTGCCGGAAGGGGGACAAAGGGCGGCTTTGTTTTGGTAGAGACAAATTTGGAGATTAGAATCAGATAGAGACCAGCTCTACGAAGGGGCGTAACAAAAAAACAAAAAAACAGGGGATAAACAAAAAACGGATTTGTGGTTGAATGGGACTTGCTGAAGAAAGAAAGAAGAGAGAGGTTTGGGGGCTGAGGGTGTTGGTCCTGTTTATAAGGCGGCCCGGCAGAGTGGCCATCGCATTGCGACTTCCCTCTGCGAACCTACTCTACGTAGTAGTTGCCTTAGGAATAAGCATAAGCAAATACAAGACATAGACCAAAACAAGGAAAAATTTCACAGAGATTACCTGGCCGGCCAATGACAGACCCGGGGCAAGGAGATACCGAGTTCGCAGGTGCCCGGCCCCATCACCATCTCTTGCCCATCACATCTCCTCCTCCCAAGCGTCGGCGGTTAGCTAGCACAAAAAGTGGGTGGGAAGTGCGTGCATCGTGGATTGCCGTCGGGTGCCCCAGCGAGCGGGGTGCCATTGTTCCATTGGTGAGAAACATTGAACCAATCACAGAGTCGAGGCCGCTAAAGAGGCCTCGGCGGAGACCCCCCGCGGGCGTCTATTCAAGCGCCCCCATTGGCCTGTGGCACCGCCGGCCTCTGGTCCTCTCGTCACGTTGCAGCCCAGCCAATGGCGTCTGGCCTCAGCCAACCTCCCTAATCCACCATCCGCACTCCAATGACTTGAACCATCCATGAGTGCATATGCATTCAGCTTTGCAAATCACCATCACCGCCACAAACAAGGCAAGGTAGGACGGGGTCTTCCGCTATGGATTCGCTCCAGGCAAGCGTGATCCTCTTCCACTCCAGACCACTCGATGCCCTGCTGCAATATCACACGAAATGGATCTTATGGATCATGCACGGTCTAGGCAACATGCCCGCTCACCCATCTGCCGTGATGTCTTGCCTCTTGACAGCTTCTCATTGTTTTCCCGCCATTGGCACACACGAGGTCTAGCCCGGCGTACATGTAGTGTGGTGCAACCCTTGAGTTCATGCGCGGCCGGCTCAAGGAAATCGGGCGAGTCAGAGAGGATGTGCAGCGCAGCGCAGCGGCAGATGCACTACTCTGTGTCCATCTCTCGCTCGCTCGCTAACTAGACAGCTCACGAGATGGTGACGAGGACCGGCGCGCAACCTGCGTCGTATTTGCCCCGTGATATATCACACTGCGACTCAACTCGAGACGGGTGCCGTTGACGGCCTCGAGCGGAGAGTGAGCCGTATGGATTGGTCGCCCATCCCATAGAATGGAGCCTTAGCTTGTGGCCTCACTCGTATCCCCACGACCAGCCACCCGGATTTGCCAAGGGATCCTCCCTTATGCAGAAGAGAATCGTTAACGGCAGGGGGGAAAACTTCGACTCTGAGGGAAACACTCTCATCAGGTCACCAAAAAGAAAGAAACTCTTCCTTCTGCTGCTGCTGCTGCCCATGGCCATGCTGGAAACATGCTGGGTCCATGCAAGCCGCACCGCATCCCTCCCCTCCTCTGCGGCCCGTCCGCGAAGGCCTCACATTCCGGGCCTAGCATCGGTAGCATCGGCCCTCCGCCATCCGGCTTCATGCATGCCACGGGTTTTAGCCCCGGCGGGTATGTGAGCTCAGTCACACAAGGGGAGGACCGTCCACCGCTTCCCTCAAAGAAAGTGTGTGTGTGTGTGTGCGTGTGTGTGCTCGGGCACTGCCTGTTCACCATAATGAGGGGTCCTTCTCGTGTCCTACGGGAGAGGCTGCGGGAAAGGATCTTTGGGTGTGGACGTGAAACAGAGCGTGACCGTCCTGATGGTGGTGGGAATAGACGCTGCGAGCTGTCGTCGCCGTGATAGATCGTTCCCAAGCTTCCTCACAGAGGATTCTCATCACTTGATGTGCGTTGAACTTGGCAGCACTCGCATGCCGAAGCCGTTGATTGGGCATGACCTCGGTGCTGGGGACTGCATTTGTGCGAGCTGAGCAACCTTGACAGCCAGAGCTAGAGAAAGAGTCGGCGTCGCTAAACGCTCTCGACTCGATAGCCAGGTCAATATTGTTGAGAAAGACCAATTGAAGGGCCTTGGACAAGCATTGCAGTAGAGATACCAGCTTCCAGCATCATTGCTCAGTAAATGGGGTCGCCGATGCAGACAACGTCAGACTGCAGCTTCCTCCAGGCCCATTGCATGCTCAGAGCAGGGTCCAAACCAAGGACCAACAAAATAATGACAGCTATCGTGCTTCCAAGCTTTTTCGCTCAAGTCGATGCGATAAATGCAAAGGTAGCGCCAGGTCACGTGGGTACCCGTCGCGTTCAACCCCGAGTCCAGCTCGACGCGCAACTTCCGTCGCGTCTAGAGACGCTAGATCGACACCAAACATGGTCGACCTGCCTTTTTGAGCTTCATTTCTAGGGTTTCTTATTGTTTTGATCCGCTTTAATGGGTTGCTGCCTTGTCGTGAACTGTTACTGATTAGAAATCCAGAAGAGATGAGACGGTCTAAATTTTCACTAGCCCAAGTGAATCAGTTTTCACCCTTATCATCGCCAACATACCTCAGTGCCCGGCAGGGTAGAAGAAACCTGGTGAACTCAACTCCTTCTCTCACTTTCATCCGATCTTTCAAAGAAGCCATTCGCTTTAACGCTCCTGACGCTCCTGATTCTCTCCCAAAGGGCCACTCATTTCAGACCAATTATTCATCCACCATGGCATCTCAAGACTTTTTGGTAGACGATGCCCTCATCGCCAAGGTGACGGCGTACGTCGAGAAGTACATGTCCAACTACGACGCCTCACACGACTTCAACCACATCCAGCGCGTCCTCCGTCTCTCCCTCCACATCCAATCGGTCACCCCCAAGGCTGACCGCTCCCTCGTCACCCTTGCGGCCCTACTCCACGATGTCGGTGACAAGAAGTACCTACGCCCCGGCGAGGACGCTTCACGCATGGTATCGGCCCTCCTCGTCTCGTTCGGTGCTCCGGCCGCCCTTGCCGACACCGTCCAGGCCATCTGCCTCGGAGTCAGCTACTCCTCCGAAGTCAAGGACCCCGCGCGCACCCGGGCTCTTGTGGAGAAGTACCCGGAGCTAGCGGTGGTGCAGGACGCCGACAGGCTCGATGCCATCGGCGCCGTGGGCATCGCGCGGACGTTTGCCTTTGGAGGTGCCAAGGGCCGTACACTGGAGAACACCATGGACCACTTTGACGAGAAGCTGCTCCTTCTCGAGGGCATGATGAAGACGGACGAGGGTCGGCGGATGGCCAGGGAAAGGACCGAGAGGTTGCGGCTCTTGAAAGAGTGGTGGGAGGAGGAGACGGCCGGGCCAGTGGGGGCGTAAGCATTGAAGCTATCTAGAGTTGTGACTATAGATGAGACGTCATCGGGTAAAGAGAATCCCGGTAAGCATGAAGCGTCACAGGACAACAACTGCTTACAAAACAAAAAAATCAAATCAAATCAAATCCCTTGCACATGCCTCATCCGGTAGAACTACCGTCTGACGAGAGCCCCCATCGACGTCACAGCCGGTATCGCCCTCCCGGCTTTGAAGCTCCGCGAGGACTCATCCAAGGAAAACAGCAGTGCTCGGTGGTTCTATCGGCCTTGTACGTCCGTTGGGGGTAAGAGAGAGAAGAAGAAAACAAAGAGAAGCAAAACAAATGCCAGGGTCATTTAGCCAATTGCTTCCATTGCGCCTGACTCGGCGGCGGTGGATCCGGACATTCGCTGGTCTTCTGACATGGTCCCCCGGGGGTGAGAACCTTTGCGGACCGGGGTTTTGGGACGACGTCGGGGGCGTAGATACTTGGAAGTCCGGGGAGATATAAACCTCGGACGAAAGGCTCACTAATCCTGCGTCCCTTTTCTCCTTTCTCTGCCTCATTAACTCTACTCTCTACTCTCAAACACACACACAAACGTATTTTACCATCTCACAACTTGGTGGCCTTATAACGCTTCCACCAAGCTCAGACATCACCCCCCAACAAGTACAAGATACCAGCAGCCGCAGTGACCACAATGGACACCCTCCCCCCGGAGATCCTCCTCCAAATCCTCCATCACCTGCCATCCCCCGCTGTCAAGCACGCCCGGCTTACCTCCCGGACCTTCAACGCAATCCTCGCCAAGCGCACCTTTGAGAAGCTCGTCTCCTTCCTCGACCGAGACGTCGCGCAGCGCACCCTGGCCACCATCTCCCGGGACCCCCAACGTCGTCGACGACGCCCATCCATCTGGTCCCCATGCTGCAGCGTCCCCAAGAACCTGCCCATCGACGAGGCCTTTCTCATGGCCCTGTGGGCCGGCCTGCGCGGGGATTCGTGGGCTGTTGAGAGGGGTCTTGATGGTGACAAGTTGGATATTGATGAGTGGCAGAATGGCGTGGGGAGAGACGATATCGCCGAGGATGATCTAAGAGAGGCCTTGTTTCGATATGCGCTCTATCTAAGCTACATGGATGAGAGTGACAGTGAGAAGGATACACCACAGGCTTGGGTTTTTGATGCACTGTGCAAGGCAGGACGATGAGGGATAAGGATTGAATTTTGTAAGCGAGCATTGATGAATTATGATCACGGCAAATAGAAATGGCGCAATTGTTTGTTTGTTTGTTTAAATATTTTGGCAACTTTTGATGGAGGAATTAAAATTAAAAATCAAGGTCTAGTCTAAAGGAATGATCGCTAGTATTAACCATAAAATTAGTAGTGATATATCTTCAAGTCGTGTTTGCGTGTATGTAAATAGACGCTGAACCCTTTCCATCTCATATAAAACATTGCCCAATCATCGCTCGGCCCAGTTCATCTTGGTGCCCAGAGCGGAATCTCCAAAAAACGCCGTTCGCTAGTGCGATAAAATGACAAAAACCACAAATGCCATGCTTTCATGCATCATGTAAGGATCGTGAGAATTTTGAAAGGACGTTGAAACAAATTCCAACAAGATTGAGTGGGTGAGGGGTTTAGATGAGGTAGGCAGCAGCAAAGCCGACGATGGCCAGGAGTCCGGTGACAGTGGTCATCGCGGCGCCGGAAGTGACGGTCTCGGGCTCATCCTCCGAAGTGGGGCCGGATGGCAGACGCTCGGCCTCCTTATCGGGAGTGGAGCTGCCGGTGCCCTCATCGCTTCCAGGCTTGCCACCGTTGACACCCTTTCCACCATGAGATCCGGGGTACTCGGGCTTGGTTCCGTTGGGGTGGGTGGGAGCACCGCCAGTGGGAGTGGGTGGGTTGTAGGTGTGGTGAGGAGGAGGGTTCACAGCAGTAGCATTGTGAGAAGGCTCCTTGGGGATGGTGTAAGTGATGGTCTTGGTGATGCTCTGGCCGGGTTGAGTTGGGTGAGGGTAAACATAAGTCTGAGTCTTGGTGATGCAGTCGGCAGGATTGGTAGGCAGAGGCTCATGAGGCTTTCCGGGCTCAGTAGGGTTTGGCTTTGGCTCAGGGACGGGCTTGGTCTCATGAGGCTTAGGCTCGACGGGCTTTCCAGTCTCGACGGGGCAGACAGTGGTGTAGACAGGAATAGTCTCAGTGGTGACGTGACCAATCGGGCACTCGGTAACCGTGGGAGGACACTTGGTGATGGTGTAAGTCTTGGTGGTGTAGACGGTGCTCGTGGTGTACTGAGTAGGCTTGACGGTGGTGCTGTTGCTGCTGGGGTAGACGGGATGAGTGTAGATAGTAGTGAAGCCTCCACCGTTTGTGGTTGAGTAGCTGGGGTGGTTCACTTCGGTGGACACAGGGCTGGTCGATGGTGTAGGATACACAACGGGCTGGATATTGTTGTTAGTATGTATGGAAGGATGGAACCTGTTGGAATCTCGACTGACCTCCTCGCCGTAGTGAGCGTTGGCAACGGCTGCCGCGGCGACAATGATGATTCCCGAAGTTCGCATATTGGTTGATGTGTTTTGTTGTTTGGTGTTTAGGATTAACGAATGTATAATGTCGAGTGAAGTATGTATTGATCGACGGAGCTAATCTTTGAACGAAAGACGATGGTGTGTTGAGATAATGAGAGAAGGCATCTACCATCAGGCAAGGCCTTTCTTATATCTTGGGAGAGCCGGCGGCCTGATTAGACGGGGTGTGTAAGCGAGATAGAGCGGAGCCGTCAACGAGTTGTCATCTCGACTCTCGGAGAGGCCAATGGCGGCCGACTCGGTGGCAGGGCTGATAGGCGCATGGCGAAGTGGCTAGTGAGAATGGCGATATGGATACGAGGTGTGGGAGGTCGTTGAGGAGGACCCTGGATGTCCGTATTGCTGATGACCATTCAAAGCGACCCACTCCGTCCCGAAAGGGAACAATGCCCAAGTCGGCGATGCTACCATGGCCCGCCGTTTATCGTCAACCACAGGGATTGCACGCCACTCCCACGATGCTTCTCTGAGAGCCTAGACCTCACGTCATCTGCAATCTTGTTCGTCTCCATGCAAGCAGTCCGCACAGTCACGGAGGTAGCATTTTTTCGACATTTTCCCCCACTGCGTTCGCAATAACCGCGTCGCCAAGTGCTGTCAGTATGCCTCCGCTGACGCTGACCAAGACGAATTCGCCGACCGGATGCTAGGGAGGCCCCTGGATTGGGCAAGGCCGTGGAACAAACTCTCGGGACATGGGTGGCTATGTCAGACTGCCTCGATTTTTGATCCGACCGACGGGAAAGCTTAAACAACGAGCTATCCATGGTCCATGGCGGAGGCACTGTCAGGTGTAGTGTAGGGCTACCTACCTGTCAAGAGGCGACAGGGGCTATTCTTGGAAGATGGGCGTTTCTAGCGGACCGCCATGTGCCCTGTGCCGGGGTTGCCGGCATCCAGTTGCGGCGATGCTCACCACCGAGATGGAGCCGCTAGTTCGCATTTCGGGCTCCCAGGGCCCTGGGACTGAGGAATCGGTGGGTTCAGAAGCTGTCGGAATGTTCAGTGGCTTCAGGAGCCCGATGACTTCATCGTCAAAGAGCCCCAGGATCTTGGGTTTTCGGTCTTGTGCCTCGGTCTCTCCAAATAGAAAATGTTGTACCGTAGCAGATCGCCGCGGGCCGTGACCCAGGATCTGGTGATTGTGAAGTCAATCGTATCGAGACCCCTCAGTCGTCGTATAGATTGTGGGAAGACGGTGACTCGCTTGGTGACTCAACTGACTGATGGCCCGCCTAGCCAGATGGCCCAGCAACCCTCTTCGTGCCATTTCCGTGACCTTCCACACCGAGCCAAGGTCGCATGTCTTGGTTGTCACGTCTCGGCTGGTCTCGTTTTTCCCCTTGTCGATTCACCTAGATCATTCGCTATTCCACGCTCGTATAGCTCGACACCCTCTCTCCTCCGAAAAAGATGAATGTCTTTGACCTATTTTAGAAATCAAAGCAAAAGCCACTGGCTCGTAAACTTCCGTCGGCGACGTTGGATCTAAAAGCCGGTGTAAATCACCCGCTGTCGTAACGTTGCGCGACACCCGACACCTAGGGTCTTGTGGCTTGCACTCAGCCCACACCACCAGCCCCAGCCTCACACAGCGTCACAGGCCAACGTCGATGGACTGGACGCCATCGGCGACACGGCATGGCATTGCTGACTGCCTACTGCTTCGCAATGGTTTTGATAGGTATATATCCTGCCGGCCTCCGTCTGAGCCGAAAGCCACGCGTTCTTCCTCGAGAGAATTTCTGTTCTTAGAATCTCCGTGGAAATCTCCGCCAGAGAATGGAAGACCGCCGTCTCCTCCTTCCCCTCAGTCGTCCGTCTAAAGTAGGTGACATCGACCGCTTCGATATTCGCTCAAGCGACGGCAGTCATCCGACAATGTGCGGAGAAGCTCAATATTGGATTGGGAAAGGCGTGATAACATGAGCGAATAATCAAGTTCCCATACGAGAAGAGGAGCGTGCTCGTATCTGGAGACCCCGGCCAACATCGTTCCCCGCACCGACGTTGTATGGCACCAAGATCAGGCTGAATGACCATCTCCAGTCGAGTCGAGTCGTCCTTCGAGGAATGGGCCCACTCTCTGGAGGTGATTATAAGCACGGCGGTCACCGGCAAGGTTATCTCTCGAGATCTTGCAGGAGTTGGATTCCTGCTCTTAGGCAGGTCGTTATCGCTCGGGCCTAGGGATCAACGCTTGCAGACGTGTGGTGCACGTCGAGTGATAGTCAGAATCTTGTTGCACCCTCAAGTGTGGGATGTTGGTTCGGGCCATCGAGACATGGTCTTGGCATTGTTTGCAGGATGCCGGTCCTCTTGTCCTGATCCTCTGGTGATGTCTTCAACAACGTGTCGTGTAGCAGAAGCCGTGGTATCCGTAGATTGGCCAACACCGGCAACGCCCAGCCCTCAGGCTCAAGCCTCAAGGGCAACAGCTCGGAGTAATATTATGAGATCTACAGCCGGAAGTTTGCCGATATTGAGCTAGAAAGCCCGGCAGAAGAAGCTGGTGATGGTGCGAGTGAGGATGGGGGTTTGTCATCTGAAGATATGAGATGGGATATCGGTTGGGCGGGCTCTTGCTAGGGTAGATGATAAGTGCACACACCGTTGAACTGAAGCTAAATGATTTGACCATGGTTAGACGAAATGATTGGACTAGGGTAACTATTTCGTTTCTTATGGAATAGGAGAAGAATCTATTGGATCTACAGATTTGCTCCATCTCACCTTCCATGTTACATTGTCATTGTCGCTTGTTGGTTTTCTCATTACCGGCCCGCGCCTAGGTCGGAAACGTTGGGGGACGACCTTCCAACATGATGGGTGTCGTTCAATACTTACAATGAGGCCCGATAAGCTTGCTTCATTTTTAGCTGCCAACGAACGCCTTCTCAATCGAGCACGAGCTGCAGAGTTTTTCTGAGTCAGAGCTGTGCTGTTTTCTTCCGCCGTTCTTGTGCATCGTCAAACACATCAAATCTTGAGCTGGTGATGCGTCGGACGGCGACGTTTTGTGAGACGTCACGCTCACCCTGCCACTTTGCACAGGACAACAAGTCAGGCCAAGGTAAACAAATTTAGCGAAGCTGCACATATCCATTCTCGAGGGCACATGAATGAGGAAGCGAAAGGCGATTTCATGTTTGCCGAATCAGACATGCATATGTTGTTGGCGAAGCCCACATCAACAAGTCGCTTCAGCGGAATCTCACTGGCACAGAAAAGGCGGTCGATTTAAGACGGCAGTCAGCAAAATGCAGGAGACCAAATCGGCCTCAAAATTCCAGAAATAAAAACGTCAAATGCAGGGTCTCAGGGACGCATCGCTTCAGGGGCTCGTTGTCAGGGACTGAGCGTCCTCGTGAGAACACACAGACTGAAGCCATCTCGATGGGCTAATCACCAGCCTGAGCCTACACATGCAGGGCGGGATCTGGCACGCGAGACCAATTTTTATGTCTCATATTGTGTTGCAGCGTCAGGGCTCGCAATGGTGTCGGTACCTATTACCACGCTGTGGCCCCCAACAGAACGTCAGACTATGCTTCGCATAGAGACATGTTCATGCTGACGGAGCCGGAAACAGGGTAGGTCGCTGTCGATTTGATCGATCGTCCAGAGAAGTCGACAAACTGCGTCGTCAACTTTCACCTGCCTATCTCATGCTAACAGGAGCAGGGGGTCAGAAAAACCCCCAGCTCTTACATAGAAACGCTCCGCTTTGCACGACTTGCAGCAGTCGACTCTGATTTGGTTCACGGATGAGAAAAGAGGGCCGTGGGCGAGATCGAGTGGGAGACGTGCATTGAGTCGTGAGTGGCTATCCAAGACACCACTTTGTGCCAACCTGCAGATGCCCCAAGGTGGCAGTTCTTTTTTTTCGTCTTAGCGGCCTCTCCCTAGGCTTGCGCCTCCGACGCGGCCGATTCGTCCCTCTGAGGGAAGGAGGTTGGTGAGGGTGTAGGGACGACGCTTCTCGTAGCTCCTCAGTTGAGGATTCAAAGTTGAGAGTTGATCGCCACGGGTAGGACGAGAAATCGTGGGATGAGCCATGCAGAGAATCACATTGGCCGACAGAGAAGGGAGTTGGTCTGAAGGATGCGTGACTCCAGGCGGATCTTCCAGCCAGCCATGTCATCCATCTGGGGTATCAATGATCAACAAAGCTGGCGTCTTGCATCACCAGTGGGCAGCAAATCGAGAGCGGGGGCCTTGATTTTTTTTTTCTCTTGCGCGGCGCTTGTCCAAGCCAGGCCATGATCCCTGAAGCTTCCCGGCATTGAAGGTTTTGAATGGAAACAAAAGAAGAAAAGAGAGAGCGCGAGTCCAGGGTATTTAGCCCAATACCAGACTGGCTTCCATCCAAGTCCCTCCAGCTTCTGCATGGCGGTCCCCACCAACTTCAAGCGTCAGTCCATCAAGGCATCGCATCGCATCGCACGCACTGGTCTCACAGTACGAGTTTGGAAACAAGCGCCTGTTCCCAGATTCGAGACTCCAAGATCTGCCCAATAGAGTCGCTCCAGGGACACCAGCCAAGGTCTGGGCTGTCGAGCTAGATGGAGAGTGACAGGAAGAAAGCTTCTGGGTCCCGTCCCATGCACCCAACGGGAGGCGTGCTCGTCGGACCGTCCCAGAAATATCCATCGGCATGTCCTTCGCCCTCGTAAGACTCCATGCGTGCGCGCTGGTGCCACGGTATGGTCGCTGTGCCAGCTGAGGACGACGGGCATCCGTCATTGCATGGCATGGCATGGCATGGCATGGCAGGCAGTGTGCATGCAGGCAAGCAAGCAAGCAACCATGGAAGAAGCCAAGCAAGTCTGGAGGAGACTCGACGAGACGGCGACACCCCTGCTCGAGGTTGCGTCAGTGCTCCAGTGTCCAAATCGTGGATCCCCACTGGGGGACCACCGAGTCCTCGACGCTCTGGCACTGGGCGACCTCACTGGACAGGCCGCTGGGCCACTGCAGCTCGTGAAATGCACAGGCTGGGGCCACTGAAGGAGTCGCTGAGGCCACTGAAATCCTCAAACCCCTTAGCGTGTCCCGCGGGCGGCCCCCCCCTCCATCCCTTCCCTTCCCTTGGTTCCCTTCCTTCCTTCCCTCTGGCGGCGACCTTGCTTCTTCTGGCCTTGGTCTTCCTCCACCCTCCCGTCATCCATCTATTCCATCAATCAACCTACTCGCTCGCTCTCGTCATCTCACCTCACCTCATCTCTTCATTCTTCCTTAACGCCAGACTTTTGCTCGTGCTTCCCCTCGGGCACCAGCGTCGCTTTTTTCGCCCGTCAAGCTTCGCTCCTCACACTCAAAGTATTGACGCGAAACCGTAATCTTCAATCCCGGCGCCAACCTCGCCCTCACTATGCGTATCCTATCATCGCGCTCGATCCTCGACGCTACTTCCTGAACCACGTTACGAGTGCTCAACGGGTCGGTTCACGCTGTGGCCGTGCCCACCTGCCACCTTGGCTGATTTTTGATCGAAAACCGTCTGCTACCGCTGCAGAAGCGCATCGCCTTCTTGCTTGCATGTCTCGAATTGCTGTTCAACCTGTCGCTTCTGTTGTGTGCCGCAACCTTTCCTAACCCTGTTCTCCGACCCATCGCTGCCAGCATGCGAACACCAACTCGCCTCAACATTGTCGTCGCGAAGCTCAAGTTTTAAAAGTCACCGCCACTCCGAGTCATGCTCTCAGCTGCACATTCTATTTCCTCGCCCGTCATAATGGCAGCTCCCGCCGATTATTCTCCCAAGCCGCCCTTCGAGGCCAGCCTGTCTGGCCAGAGGCAGTTCAAAAAGCACAAAGTTCTGCCTCGCCCACGTCACGAGAGAACGCCTGAAATTCCAATCCAAATCGCGAAAGCTACTCCGCCTAAACGTGACCTGCTCATTGAAACCTCGCGTCCTGGAAACGACGCTCAATCGTCTAGCCCTCGAACCCTCAAACATCAATCGCGAAGGATTGGGAGTGGCCCAGATCTCCCCCCTACCCCCCCGAGACACTCGCGCAAGTCCTCGGATAACTCGTCCGGTAAGGCGAGTAGTCCATCCGCGACCGACGAGGCATTGCAGACGCCTCAGCAGTCGCAACCACGACCACCCACAACACCGCCTAACCAGAAGAGCCCGCCTACCCCGGATGTAACACCGCCTCACCATGCCAGCCGCCCCAAACTGCTCCGCCCAGACGTCACTGAGCGCCCTGGTTCGAGTACCACAACTGTTGGCTCACAATCTGGCTCCTTTACAACTGCCCGGGAAGAGCTTTCAGTGGATGAAGATGCAGATAGGTCTGCTAATACGAAGGCTTCGCGGTCAACTGTGCGCCAAGTGTCTGATACTGGCGCCTACATTCCGCAGCCTGAGGCACTCGGCCTGGCGTTGGCCAACCTGCCCCCTCGTTCAGAAGGGAGCAGTACGTCTAGATCAGGGGTGGACTGGGGTCATAATGACAGCGACTGGGGCTCCGTGAGCGAGGTCGAGCAGGAATGGGACCACAACCTGCAGAGATTGGTAACCGTCAAGAAACGACCCCAGCCTCTCGAGATACCAACTTCGAACCCATACGGAATCAGAGTCATTGAGCCCAACATGATAACACCGACACAAGCAGCCAAGGCGGTTCGGAATCTGTCGTTACACCAAAGAAACGACAGCGTTCCCTCTGCGAAACGACTTTCAGCTCGTGATGCAGCACCATCGGCTCCCTCGAGCACGGTCACCGCTAGCTCCGACCCACGCAGAGCATCGGCCATATCGACGAAATCCACCGTCTCGACTGTTGTGGAGGCCTACCTCTTGGATGCTACACCGAAGAGGCAGAGGACCCTGCGCCATGTTCGAAAGCAGACTATCTTGAGGGATCCTCTCGACGACTCGCCAAGCTCAACTGCCCATTCTCTCAAGTCGGACAAATCACAGAAGGAGCAACGCGTCCGAAGCCGCCCAGATGCCTCAAAGCATGAGAGCCAGGCTTCAAGCACGACACTCAATTCTGTCTCGAGCGGTAGGGCTAGACGGGAGGTCTGGAAATCTGGTGGTATTCCTGTGGTGGTGGTTCCAGATCGGCTGTCGTCACACAAGCCCAAGTCCAACAAAGAACCTTCCTTGAGATCCCGTTCCAGCCGTACTGCAAGCATCAGCCCGGCGCCCAACGACAGATCGACGACCAACGACGAAGCAACTCTCGTGTCTCGCGAGTCTCGGGGTCGTAGGAGTTCTGTGCCCGATGACTCGGACCAGAGGACTATTGATTATCCTCCTATCGTTCCGGCTCGCTCGTCTTCCCTCTCGGCGCCCACTAGTCGCAATGGCTCCCGGGCCAGCTCCTTGACTGCTGAGAGCATCAAACTTCACAACGCCCTGCAGGAGTCTCTGATGAAGAAGAAGGAGGAAGGCAAGGTACCCGACATTAGATTCTCGGAGGATGTCCTGGCCCCACGTACTCTTTCAAATGCTTCTGAGAAGGACTGGGCTCATCGTCGCCTGAGTTCTGAGCGTCACGACGATTTCCTGTTTGCCAAGGGATATGGCCCACAAAACACACCATTCTCGCTGGCTTCTGTTGATACAAACGGGACTAACCCAGTGGTTTCGGAAGCTCTGGCCGTGCAGATGTACCCTCATCAGAACTCGTCTTTGTTGATGGTCGACCATTCGACGAGGCCATCCGAATCGCCCGATGAGGACCAGAGTGAGGATGCCGAGTTGGAAGTGCCGCTACCGACCGATTCATCGGAGGAAACTCCTGTTACGCCCCCTCAGACAAAATTCTCATTCAACGACATTGACTCGCCGCTCCGGAACCCGCGAGCGCCTCCTGAGCCACCCAGTCACCCACCGGCCATCAATTTCATTCCCGCAACTCCATCAGGCAGCACACCGGCCAATGAAAGGATGATTCAGATGGGCAACTACTTTGAGGCTCTCGGAGAGAAGCCTCCTCGACGTCCTTCGATGGTGCGTCGGGCTTTCAGCCGTCATCGTCGCCACTCGGTCGATTTTGGCCCTTCAACTTCGAAAGCCCAGAGCTTCTTGTCCCGGAGATTATCTCTCTCACGTACTCGCCACGGAAAGGGGATTTCAGATATGGAACGTGAACCAGCGTATCCAAGTCCGGATGATAGTCCAGCGGAAGAGAACAAGTTGCACCCATTCTGGCGCCCACAATGGTCCAGCGAGGATTCAGATGACTGGGACGGTTATGACGACGACGGCATCCGTTTCTCAAACGACCCGGTGCAACAGGTGTACCGATATCCCCCCGTTGACAACCGACCATCAAAGGGGCTCGAGAGAAGCTTCAGCGCGAGAATGAAGCGCACATTTGCTGTCCTTCCTCGCGAAGACTCTTACTACACGAGCTACGACTGGCCCACTACCGAGCGCCGAACCATTGGCCGAACTCCCAGTGGAAATCTTCGGGTTATGCGACATCGTGCCAGTTTGGATTCTCTGCGACGCAATTACAATGATGAAGAGAGGCCTTATAGCGCGCTGGACGGAGACGTTAAGAGACCGTTCTGGCGGGCGAATAGTCTCCATCGACGAGCCAACAAGGAAAGGCGACGGCTTTCTCTCGGTAGCAGACTCGAGGAGATCCATAACCTTCGGCGTAAACTCAGTGAGAGGAAACGCGAAAAACGGTCACGAGAGCTCCGCCAGAAGATTAGCGGACCTAAGGAGGTTCGAGATGGAGTAGGAGACGTGATCCGGTCGAGCACTGCGCGCGACCACTACCAAACACACACACAGGCTTGAAAATGTCAAGCCAACGGGGCTTGAATTGCCACCAGCCATGGCCCTGGTCTGGCCCTCAACCTCATCCCATCACGCCACGAACGCAGACTCGCCATTCGGGTCTGCATATGATCAAGACAAAAGGTTCATGATTGTGATGATTTACGCTTTATGAATGATTCTGGGTTACGGAAACGAACAATATTGCTTACGATTTGCTGTTACAAGTTTGATGATGGAATGGATTATATGTAGGCGAAGGAATAGCGGGAGATGTTTTACGTTGCTCTTCTCCGCGGGTATGCCTGTCGGTGTAAAATATATATACCAAGGACGAGTTGCTGTTACTTGAGATGGATACGGCAGATGTAGTAAAAGGATGTCTCATGGTTGTCTCTAAGGGTAAATGATTGATTCTACAGGTGTTTTTGTTGTTCTGGTTGCAACGTAGACTTCACAAGAGGCTGGCCTCTATCCTTAACTAAACATGGGGCTCGAATTATCTATTTTTCCCGTGTCAAAGGTTGCTACCTAGAGTTGATCAGTTTGTCCCGATCTTGTCCTTGAACGCCTAATTCGCCAATAACGCTATGGTTACAATCAGCCGGAATCCCGTCTCCTGCTATCGTAGTCGGCACTCATCGCTTCTCGTGACCTGGAGCAGGGGCTCCGGGGGGAGCAAATCCAGGTGGGCCGCCGGGGGGAAACGCTTGGCCGGGCGGAGGCATGCCGGGCAGACCGGGGAAAGGCGGAGGAGCAGCACCCGATGCGCCGGGAGCTCCTGGAGCACCGGGGGCACCAGGGGGAGGGAAAGGGAAGCCGCCAGGAGGAGGAGGGAAAGGAAGACCGTTTGGTGGCACAGGAGGCATGCCGTTAGGTCCAGGAGGGAATGGAGGCATTGGAGGCATGCCACGGCCACCTCCAGGGGGTGCTACAGAAGATCAGTAAGGCGATCAAATACAATAATGCAGCAAGGGTACTTACGAGGCATTCCTTGAGGGAACTGTCCTGGAGGCGCCCCAGGCATTCCTGGGAAGGGTGGCGGGATACCTATGGCCGGTCAGCGCGTCTGGCTCTTTCAACCATGGGGCATGATATTTCTCGTTGACTTACCACCGGGGAAGCCAAATGGGGGCGGGGGAAAGCCCTGGCCGGGCTGGTTCTGAGGAAGCATGGGATTCGCGTGGGCCTGGCCCTCGGCGGCGTAGGAGGAGGTGATGGAGTCGATGACTGACTGGGCCTTCTCGTGGCCAATTTCTAGTAGAGGGAGGGGTCAGTCTGGAGAGCTGGGATGGGGATATTGGACGTGACTCACGCTGGTAGTAGTCTACTACGTTTCGCAAGTGGTTTCGGCCGCTGTTGTGAGCCTTGCGCACGCTCATAGAATCGTGCGTGAGGTAGACATCGCAATAGTCGCCTGGGAACAAAGGTCAGTCGTGAGGTGGCGCGCGGATCGTGGAGGGCTTACAGAAGACTATGATGAATGTTAGCGATATGCGCGATCATGGCGGTCATCAATGGGGACTTGACTTACACTTGGGCATCGTGACGGTGATGCGCGATGACGCTATTCGAATTGGATAATTTGGTGATGGTGTTTTGGACTGCGATCCTCGGGCGCGAAAAGCCCCCAAAGTCAACGAGGCTGGCCCCACACGTGATGGCGGCGACGAGGCCAGCGCCAAGACGCTACATGATTGGCCAGAGGTTTTAGGGGCTGTTGTTAGCAGCTGGAGGGTAGGTGGGCCCCAGCGCGACCGGGACACCTTTCAGTTTAAGCCCCTTGTCTTGTCTTGTAGGAGAACATCGTATCTACGTACGTAGCCTCTCCCTCTCCATCCCCGACGACTCGATCATACACGACAGAGGCGAGAGAGAGAAAGCCACCCCTACCAGGCATTCTTTCGTCACCCAGTACCACGACCATGGCACTCCAACGCTCATTGCTGCAGTATCTCTGCAGCGTCCTGCTGCTCGTCGGCGCTGCCAGCGCTCTCAAGTTCGACCTGATCGCAACCGCCGAGGGCTCCAAGAAGGAGCGATGCATCCGCAACTTTGTCGGCAAGGACACACTTGTGGTGGTGACGGCGACCGTTGATGGATTCAAGGGTGATGGCATGATGGTGAACCTCTACGTATGTTACTTGCGCCGTTCTCGAGAAAAGGAAGGAAGGGTGTCTAATAGACCTTGACAGATTCGCGATGCCGTTGGCAACGAGTACGGTCGCCCCAAGGACGTTGTCGGCGAGTCTAGGACTGTCTTTACCTCTCACGCCGACGCTGCTTTTGACGTTTGCTTCGAGAATGTCTTTACTGGCTGTAAGTGACGACTCCTGAGTGCTGCCGCAAGCACCATCACATGCTGCTTCTTGCCATTGCATGGACTAACACCTCCTGTAGCCAAGCGAATCAACAACCCTACCCGCCACATCGAGCTCGACATTGACATTGGTGCCGACGCCAAGGACTGGTCCGCCATTCAGGCCACCGAGAAGCTCAAGCCCGTCGAGGCCGAGCTCCGCCGCATCGAGGAGATCACGACCGAGCTCGTTAACGAGATGGAGTACCTCCGCGCCCGAGAGCAGAAGCTGCGAGACACCAACGAGAGCACCAACAACCGAGTCAAGTGGTTCGGCGTCGCCACCACCTGGCTTCTCATCGGCCTCTGGGCTTGGCAGATCATGTACCTCCGCGCCTACTTCCGGTCAAAGCATTTGATCTAGAGCCCTACCAGACTAGACTGCTATTTTTTGAGAAATTCGTTGCGCGACCCCCGTCTGCGGAGGAATCACACTGCTCCCTGTTGGAGAGGATTAGACAGCCTCGTGCTGCTGGTGTGTAATTGTGTAGGTGGTTTGAGATTCCGGGCATGCTGGCGTTTTAATCCGTGGCATGTACATGGTCGGGAAGGGAAAACAAAGGCTAAGCCTGTCCGAGCTGAAGCTTGATTGACGAGCTGAGTGTAACAAAAGTCATGACAGAGCAATAATTTATGTCCATATACATGATTTCTACTTTCTATAAGTCTGACTCTAGAGATGAAAGGAGGCACGCGATCTCTTGGCTTCGAGATAAAAGTGTGGCGTGTGCTCTTTGGTCAATTGGAGAGTGGCTGTGACAGGTCAGTGTGGCTTGATTTCTGCTTATCTAACACACTTGATCAATTCTATTGGCGCGCTGGCCACCAGCTCTGACTCAAGGAGGGAAGGTGCTGTGCCCCTCCACACTCAGGAACGACCCCGCGATAGTTGGTCTTTATTCAAGAAAGATTGACTCGAGTCCAGCAGAAGCAAGCAAGAAAAAGACAGAAAGAATGGCTGAAGAGAACCCCCCCAAGACGGTCGTTCAGGATCAGGACATCAACCCTTGGTCTGTTGAGGGTGCGCAGGGCGAGAATGGTGAAGTCGCTGCCATCAACTACGACGCCATCTGCAAGTGAGTTCAGCCCAAAATCGTACCAGACTTGAACTCGACTTTTTTTTTTCTTCTCACTTGTCCATATCTAACAAATTCATTAGGAAATGGAACACTTCAATCATTGACCAGGAACTCCTCGAGCGCTTCGAGAGAGTGACGGGTAGGAAGCCGCACCGCTGGCTCCGACGCGGCCTCTTCTTCAGCCATCGCGACTTTGACAAGATCCTCACAAAGTACGAGCACGGCGAGCCCTTCTTCCTGTACACGGGCCGCGGACCCAGCACAGGCAGTCTTCACCTGGGCCACACGATCCCCCTCGAGTTCACAAGATGGTTGCAGGACGTCTTTGACGTGCCCCTGGTCTTCATGTTGACGGACGACGAGAAGGCCCTGTTCAAGGACACCTTGACTTTCGAGGAGACGCTGGCTTACGGTATGGAGAATGCGCGAGATATTATCGCTTTGGGTTTCGACGTGAAGAAGACGTTTGTGTACAGCGATCTGAAGTACTTGAGCCACCACTTCCTCATGAACGCCTGGGAGTTTTCCAAGCTGGTTACCTTTAACCAGGTCCGAGGAGCCTTTGGCTTCAACGAGAGGTAGGCAGACTATCCCCGGTCATATGATACAGACTACTAACCCTTCAAAGCACCAACATTGGCAAGATCTTCTTCCCCTCGGTGCAGTGCGTGGCTGCGTTCGCAACCTCGTACCCCGAGATCTGGACCGACGACCCTTCTCCCGTCCGAACAAAGCAGCTCGGCAAGATCCAGTGCCTCATCCCCATGGGTATCGATCAGGACCCTTACTTCCGTCTCCTCCGAGACAACTCGCACCGCATGAAGAACCCTTCGCCAAAGCCTGCCCTGATTCACTCCAAGTTCCTCACGGCGCTGCAGGGTGCTGGTGGCAAGATGTCTTCGTCGAACCCCAACTCGGCTATTTTCATGACGGATACTGCCAAGCAGATCAAGGTGCGTTTAAAGATTTGATACATAAATTACATAGACTTACATTCCGTGTAGAACAAGATCAACCGCTATGCCTTCAGCGGTGGTCGTGAAACTCTCGAGGAGCACCGCGAGAAGGGAGGAAACCCCGATGTCGATGTGGCGTACATTTACCTCACCTACTTTGAGGACGACGACGAGAAGCTCGAGAAGATCTACAACGACTACAAGAGCGGCGCACTCCTGACGGGCGAGCTGAAGAAGCTGGCAATCGAGGCCCTGCAGCCCTACGTGGCGCAGTTCCAGGAGCGGAGAAAGGAGGTGACGGACGAGGTGCTGGATGCCTTTATGAAGCCGCGGAGACTGCAGTGGGGCGGTAACCCGAACCCCAAGCCCAAGGAGGATAAGAAGGAGGAGAAGAAGAAGGGAAAGGCTGAGAAGAAGGCTGAGGAGAAGACTGTCGAGCTGCCTGATAGAACGGTTGAGCCTTCAGCTTAGATGTTTAGACTTGGGGAGTGGGCTGATATGATATACCCTCTCTATGAGTACAAGAGAAAGAAAAATAAATGGAGTCATGTCTGTAATTACAGTTCCTCATGAATTACTTGGTGTAACTCATAACTCATGATGCATTCATTGCATCCTAAAGATCTGCCGGGTCCGTCGGTTGATACCCCGGACCCACCCGCTCCGGGTTCTGGCTCTGACTTACCAATCTCGGGCGTGCAATTCTTCGGCCTCGGCTCTGGCCCCGAATATTCGACGTCAACGATTCAAAGGGAAACAGAAAACCCACTTCCGTATCTCTCCGCCCATCGACTTGACTCTTTTCCACCTTCAATTGCCATCATTTTTCATCACTCTTTTTTGAATTTCTCTTTGCTCTTCACTCGCTGCTGCCATGGCGTCCTTCGTCTCGCGCACCATGCGACCGGCCGTCGCTACGGGTAGTCGTTTCGTCCTCATGCGTCGTCCCCTCTCGATGACGACGACCGTTCGACGGGCGATAGATGACGCTAGCCAGACCTCTGAGCTTAACGTTGGAGAATTGCAGGGCGCAAAGTTCAGGATTGAACCTCTGCGGAGAGTAGGCGAGGACGACGCCACCAAGCGAGCTCGTCTCGTGTGTACGTTTTTCTCTCTCTCCCCTTCACGATGATAGAAAGGCTGACAGAGTCAAAAGACCAGTCTCGCAAGCGCGGAACCCTCGAGTCCGATCTCCTCCTCTCAACATTCGCATCCAAGCACCTCCCCACGCTCTCCCCCGAACTACTTGACCAATACGACCTCCTCCTCGACGAGAACGACTGGGACATTTACTACTGGGCCACGCAAAAGGAGGAACTCTCCTCGACGAACCCATCATCTTCCGAGAACGCCAAGCCCTCGAGCGACGAGGTGACGCGACACCCTCCCACGGGCGAGTGGGCGCAGACGGTAGGCAACTTCAAGCCCGCGTACAGACCTGTTCCCGCTCGGTGGAAGGATAGCGAGATTCTTGCCATGTTGAGGGATCATGTTCGGAATAGGAGTGTTGATGGTGGTGAGGGGGGTGGTATGGGTTTTATGCCTCCCTTAGATGCCTGAGGTTTCAAGAGAAATGTTACGAGAAGATAGAGAGAGAGAGAGGTTGGGGATGACTATTATTATGTACAAGTTAAACTGATCATGTATAACTCGAAGCCTAGAACCAAGTCAAAAAGAATTGACAAAGCAAGAAAACAAGCATACGAGATATTAAAAATAAACAAAGACACACGCGAATGTGGAATCTGATTTTTCTTTCGTTGGTTCGCTGAACAACTAAAGTCACGTACGTCTGTCTGCCTGCATTTTTTTTGCAAAAGGCAGCACATATAAAAAACCTCTCCCTCTTCCTTTGCTCCCTATTCTCCCAGGGAGGTTAAAACTCCATACGATGCCCAGCTCCTAGGTTCAACCCAGAATGAGAAAGAAGAAAAGCAAAAAAAGACAGGCCAGACCGAGAGAAAAAAAACCACCGCCCAATATCCTGAGGAGCCCATATCCAGCTTATCTTATCCGTACACACCCAGGTTCCGTAGAACAAAGGGGGGTGAAGAGGGTAAAAAGAAAAGACGCATCATCTCATATCGTCATTAATATCATACGCTGAAGAATAAAGGGGGATGAAGAAAGGGAAACCGTCAACGTCAAACGTCAAAGCCTTCATTAGAAGATATTCACCCCCCCCTTTCATCCTCCCCCTTCAGGTAGAATGTTGCCTAGGCTTCTCAGAACCTCCATCATAGGCATCTCCCTAGTCCCCGCGCTGGCCTTTTCCCTCTCTTCCCGTTGGCGTAGACGTAGCGCGCTGATGCTGAGGACCTTGTCCGCCTCCTTTCCTGCGACCAGGACCCGCTGCTCGAGCTTATGGACGTTGTCGGCGAGCTGGTCGACCTGGAATTCGAGTGACGACTGAATAGTTCGTAACCGTGACTCGGTCTGTGATCGGATAACGTCGAATGATGATGTTTCGTCTGCTAATAGGCCCCTGATCTTGCCTTCTTCTGGGTCTAGAAGGTCAAAGTCTGGGAGAACGATTGGACCAGTTTCTTCTTGTTCGGTGAAGAGGGGTGGTTGTTCAGGCGGTGGTTTTCTTATTGCTTGCCAGGCCTTCTTTTCTTCTTGTAATCTAGGTAGTCATGGTTAGAACATGGGACTCTGGCTTACAGCTTGCTCCCTTTACACATACCTCTTGATGTTAATCTCAAGCTGAGCCAATTTCTCGTCTAGCTCCATGTTTTTGGGATTGGGCTTCAGGACCACGGGGGCCTTTGGTACGCCTTCATCTCTACTGAACCAGTCTGAGAATTCTGATCGAGACGCAAAATCTTTGAGGAGCTGGTCCTGAATTGCACGGGCTGTTGAAAGTCAGCAATCTTGATCTTCAAAAAGCACACAACAACAAAATCACTCACCACCTAGAATAGCATTCGAGTTTGGCGTTCCGTGAGGAGGTTTGGGTGCCAGAGAGCGTTCACCACACCAAGTCAACAGCTGCTTCATCCTTCGAGGTTCCGTCAAGCCTTCTGCCTCGATATGCTTGTAAAAATCCGCCGTGTTGACCTCCCGATGAGGGATCGCCGTCTGACCGCTCTCGATCAATGAGCTAGCCCTCCGCCCTCGCATGCCTAGACTGCTCCGCCTGTTCGAGTTGCCTCCCTTCTTTCGCATCTCCTTGTTCCTGTTGATGACGGGCGTGTCGCTCATCGGGAGGGCGATTTTGGCTGACTCGACAGGTGCATGGCGAGGTTCGGGGGACTTGTCCCAGTCCGGAGGCGGGCGACGTGGTGATTTCGGCCGACGAGCGCGCTTCTGAGATGTGCCATTTGTCTGAGGAGCTTCTTTTGGCTGCGGAGCTTCTTCCTCAAGCCTCTCCCCCGATACCCGCGCGCTCCTCCTGGTCTGCCTCTTAGGAACCTTGAGCGGTGGCTCTTCGACAGACGCGTCCACGCTCAGCTTTCGTCTCGTAGATTTCCTCGTCGCGGGCTTGGCTGTCGTGGTGGTTTCCTTTGCTACCTTCTCCTTGGGTGCCGTCTCCTTCACAATCGGTTCCTCCTCGACAATGATCCCGTTGGTGGTCGAGGCCTTGGCGGCGGCGCGTTGTTTTGCTGTGGTGCGGCCCCTCCCCGCCTTCTTGACCGGCTCGGGCTCCTCTGCCTTCTCCGTCTTGACCCTCTTGGATTTGCGTACAAACTGAAAGTCATCGTCGCGTTCGTAGTCGGCCGCTGCTGTGAATAAGTCAGCGCGCGTTGCACCCCGCGCGTCGTCGCCGTCGTCATGCATCCACCTACCAGCTAGGCGCTTGCTCGTCCGTCGTTGGGGCTGATTGCTCATGCTAATAAGTTGAAGCGGCCGCCGAGTCGTCACCAGGGTCGTCATGAGTGGCGCATTCGGGACCGTCTGCGCTGCGAGGTCACCGGTGGGTGGTGATGAGGCCGTCACGGCAAGCCAAGGTAAGGTAAGTCAAGACTGTTTAGTGCCGGGTGGAGAGTCTGTGCCGGCCGAATCGGTCGCGCAAGGCTGAACAGGCGCGTCGCGTCGCGATGCACGTGCCGATCGAAGTGATAAAGTCTGTAAAACGTGCAGAAAATTCTCTTGGACACAATTCGCGATGGTTCGGTCGGGCTGCGGCTTCGTTGATGCGTGTTTCCGGCTCGCGACGTTGACGTTGGTGGTGATAGATGGGGCGCATCGTCTTGTTTACATGAGGGAATCATTACCCAGTCAGATTCCGCGCTAAGCCTATCTAGGATTGCCAGCTATCGCCCCACCTCTACCTATGCTCTCTGCCGGCCTACAGCAGGTCCTGTAGGTACCCAATTCCTCTTCACCGACCGCCACCTTTTTAATTGATGGCTGAGCCTCCACGCCCGAAGCATTTCTTCAGTATGTATGGATCCATCCATTATCAACAATGGATCTCTTCCTCCATGACATCCAACGTGCACAGAAACAGTTCAACAAGCACGTTAGTAAAAATTAGGCTTGAACACTGTCACATCTATAAAGAATTCAACATGCCAATTGACAACTATCATCTCACCAAGGGTCTACGCTCGTAACCTCACTCTGCTCTCATCCAGACAAGACTTCAACACAAAGGCAATTCATGTCACCTCACAAGTAGGCACCTCAGTTGAACTATCAATAGTACTTGTTATCTTTCATGTCGCAGCTATCATTCATCGAACCTAGTAGCTTTTGTTACCTAGCGCTACTTGCAAAAATGCCAAGTCCAAACACCAAGTGTGGTCATCCACCAAGACCCAATTTCCTCATAACGCCCCCAGGCAAAGTCCGCCTGGCCAAACACCTTTTTGATGTGCTCGTTCCGTGTGCCTTGCCAGAATACTTACAGGTTAAAAGAGTTGCGAGGGTCCTCGGTCTCTACAGGAAAGACCACTGGCACCCCCTTACAAGAAGATTGTGAACTCGTCTCCAACACTTTGTTCACTAACCGAGCACACACCAGACACCAATCCCCGTCTGGTTGTTCTCGCTCGTCAAATGTTGTACAGTCCAAAGAGGTGAAACGAAGATGTGAGCCAGCAGGCTCTCGGAACGGCAACCCCTCCAGCCCTCTGTATAATGTGTATGTTAAACCATTACCCCTGCCTGCGTTGTGTTTTGTGCGCGAGGTATCCACCTCCTCCTGGTCGAGTCAAATAAGGGACGTATCGTCGAGTCTGGCGTAGACTCCAGTTGATTCGGCTCAGCTTCATGGTCCGAAACCCTCGTCTCATCCCTATGAGAAGCGACGCTGCACCCCCTGGCCGGCCATCACCTGTTGGTTCGGCATGGGCGCCGCCATGCCGTACGGGTTCATCTGCTGAGGGAACGGCTCCATGTGCGCTATGTAGCTACCTGAAAGCCCCTGTTGCTGAGTGACCGGACAGTCTTTGTGAGCAAGAAGGAGCGTCTTCAGGTTGACAACTTCATCTCGGAGCTGGTTGATCTGCGCCGTCAAAGCATCATTCTCCGTACTGAACATCTCAACCTTGGTCTGCAGATTGGCCAGCCATTGCTTTTTCCTTTGACGACACTTGAGGGCAGCGACACTATTCCAAGGTTAGTAATGAGTCTCGAAACTACAGTCAGGGGACAGAGATACATACCGATTACGCTCGAGAAAGTTCTTTCGCTTCTCTTCGTCTGTCATCTTGGACTTGGAGCCACCCTCCTCGTGCTTCATGTTGGCTTCATCATCAGAATAGTCCATGCTGCCATTCATGGCAGCGTTGTTGATCTTAGTCTTCTTGTTGGCGGGCGGCCTGACTGGAGGCTCATCCGCCTTTCGTCGGCCATTAGTGGGAGGCGGGTTTCTCTTGCCCTTGCCTCGCGTGTTAGGTCTAGCCTGCTCGCTATCATCAGACGCGACGCTACCCTCGCTGACACCGCGTCCAGAGCCGACGGAGCCACCATTGACGCTCGACATCTGTGGAGACGTGTTCATATTCTGTGGCGCGACAGGCGCAGGATGGGCGTGGCCAGGAGCGCCCGAAGTGGCAGCAAATTGGTTCGCGTTCTGAGCACCGTTCCTACCATGGGCCAGCATAAACAGACCATTTGCCGCGTCGTTATCGTGCGGGTCAAAGGGGCCCGACGCGGGCTTCGCCTCAGGCTTGATAGTGGGAGCACCGTTGGGCATATCTTGGGGTTGTGAGGTGACAGAGGGAGGTTGCTGGGGTGGAGG
>JABCKD010001426.1:0-29610 GCA_013186415.1 Fusarium sp. NRRL 66088 | reverse complement strand
ATTTAATACTTATATATATATTATTATTACTTTTAGTATATTACTTATATACTAATATATAATTTTCTTTTTAAAAATTAATATAAAATTTAAAATTTAATCCCTAATATTACCTACCTAATTAAGAGATACAGCCAAGGCTAGAGGTATGACTTGCCCTCTCGTTTCTCCCCTTCATACAAGTTCATCCTTAGTTGCCTCAGGGATCTTGTAACATCCCGCGTTCTCGGCTTCCAAGGAGCGGCTCGGCTCGAAAGCGGCTCCGTTCCCTCCGTTCCCGAACGATCAACCGATGTTCACAGAAGGACCGTGGTTTCATATCACCACGCCACGTTCGGTGCAACCTGGCATGTATACACGTATCCGCGAAGAGGAAAACATCCCATTCGTCTGTGATCGATGACGCCAGTTTAGAAAGGATTGGGGAACCCCCACTTGCCGTTACAACCCTACCTGGCTGGGTTGTTAGTCAATGGTCTGTATAGGTGATGTCAAGTTTGTATAATTATACAAGGTATTTAGAAGAACGTGAGTTATGAGCTTGAGGTTACTTTCAGTTCTTGACGTTACTACAAACGAAGTAAACCGTTTATTGATTTGTTATCTTCTTTTTGAAAGACATGGAAGCGCCAATTGTTCGCAATGAAGATCTTCCTGGGTCACCCCCAGCCACGAAAGTACCAGCATTGGATACTATTGATCACTATTTGTCCCCGACTACCGTATACTCCAGGGGCTTTACCGAGGCAATAGATGTGTCATTCTGCCCTGGAATCTCTGACGAGACAAACCTTGTTGAAGTTTACGCTCGATTCGTGTCGGACTTGACTGGTGCCGATGAGGTCGCTTTCGTCATTGCTCGGAGTTCATCTTCCGGCTCATCATTGATGACTCTGTCGGTTACCGTTGCCTCTGCCGGGACTGATCAGAGTACACGACATGATGGATCTCTCGCTCCTAGCTGGAAGGAGTTTGATATGTCCTCCCATCAGGCAGGGGACATACAATTCGCTCTGGACCTGCGAGCATCCATCCCTGACGGTGGCTCAACGCTGGAACAACAAGATGTAAGCACTATCTGTAGTTGTTTGAATGTAAACTGACATGACTAGTTATTTGTTTTGTATATCCGACCAAACCCAACAGCAAACAATGTGGTAGTCAATATCTCCTACCCTTCCCAACTCATTCCCGAGTTGGCGGCTGCGCAACTGCTCAAGATCTTTGTTTCACGATTGCTCATTGAAACAAACACTATTGGTACCCCCGCTACCTCGGTCATCTCTACTGTCTCCACGGTCCCCGAATTATCTGCTCTCAATCATCCCCCTCTGATGGAACCACCTTCTCAGTTCAGCAGCAATTGGGATGATGCCATCAAGCCGACTTTGCTGCATGCTGGCTTTGAGCACTGGGCCTCCAAAACTCCAGATGTTCCTGCTTTGGATTTTGTTTTATCCCTTTCGAGCACAAAGGAGTCGGCACAGCATCAAATTTTGAGCTACGGAATGCTCAATAAAGCGGCTAATTGCTTGGCTCGTCACTTGCGAGACTTGGTGTTGCATAACACAAATGAAACGGGCCGATGTATTGTACCAGTTTACATGTCAACCTCCCCGGAATTATACGTCTCCTATCTCGCCGTTCTGAAAGCTGGCTTCGCATTCTCTCCGTTGCCGATGGAAGCTCCTCTCGCGCGGATACGAGAACTTCTTCAGGACATTGGATCTTCCTGTGTACTAGGCATTGGAGAAAAGCCTGATTCATGGGACACAGATGGTATAGAGGCGACCTGGATTAATGTCACACAGGTATCCAGGTGGAAAACCCTCTTGAACCAAGATACGTCCAGTGTAGATGCGGATGCAGAGTGTCACTTCGAGGCACCGGTCATTGCCAACGGCCAGTTGGCGTATCTGCTATTCACGAGTGGATCTACAGGTAGACCCAAGGGAGTGGAGGTGTCACATTTGGCAGCAGCATGCTCCATCGCGTCTCACTCAACGGCCATTCCTCTTCCTCAACACGATGCCTTTCGCTGGTTTCAGTTTGCAGCGCCGACCTTTGATCCATCCCTCATGGAGATCTTCGTCACCCTGAGCAACGGAGGAACTCTATGCTCTGCACCGCGGACTCTGACGTTATCAGACCCAGAAGGCACCATCAATGAAGCACGGGCAACCGTTATGATGGCCACACCCAGCTTAGCTTCGTTGCTACGACCATCCCACCTCACAACACTGCAGTCCTTATGGACTATGGGTGAGAAGTTGAATCGAACTGTCATAGAGAACTTTGGTCTGCGATCACCAGCTACGCCTTACACTTTGGTCAATGCCTACGGTCCAACTGAGGCTGCTATTAACTGCACCTTTTTGGCGCCAGTGAAGCACTCTGTTCGAGGATCAATCATTGGTGAAGCTCTACCAACATGTTCCATGTTGATCCTGGACCACAGGAGCCAGGTCCCGAAGGTGGTACCAGCCGGATTCGTTGGAGAGCTTGCCATAGGAGGCCCTCAAGTCAGCAAAGGGTATTTGCACCGCCCCGAAGAGACGGCCAAGGCCTACGTCTCTAGCGAAGACTACGGTCGTTTGTATCGCACTGGTGATATGGCTCGCATTGTTTGGGATGAAACTGGCCGACAACTTATCGAATTCCTTGGACGAATCACCTCGGATCAGGTCAAACTGAGCGGTCGACGTGTCGAGCTGGGCGAGATTGAGTCAGTTCTTGCTACAGTACCCGCTGTGACTGAGTTGATTGCTGCCGTCTCCAAAGCGAATGGAAATCAACCAGGAAGTGAGCAGATCGTTGCTTGCATAGTGGCCACTGCACAGTCCTCAGATGAGAAGCAGGTTATTGTTGATAACTGCTCTCGCTGTTCGGAAAAGTTCTTGCCTGCCTACATGCGTCCATCAAGTTACATGTTTCTCAATGCTTTGCCACGATCAAGCTCGGGCAAGGCCGATCGTAAGAAAATCCACTCCGACATATTGCAAATGGGAAGAGATGATGAGTTCTTTGTTCCCTCTCAGTCTCAAGATCTGTCTACCACCCACGATGAGGTCGAGATTGAGGACGAATCTTTGCAAGTTTCCACTCAAGCTGTAGTAATTACAGTCCTGAGTGAGACTGTCGGCGAAGGAAGCTCTGTTATCCGCCCAGAGGCATCCTTGGCATCTCTTGGTCTGGACAGTCTTGGAGCAGTGCGACTTCTTCAGAAGTTGAGAGATCACTCAATAAGTGGGCTGACGGTTGGGGATGTCCTTCAATCTTTTACTGTCAAAGCTTTGACAGCAAAGGTTGTCCACGCTTCTCAGGTCCAAGACTCCGACTCGGATAGCGCTGCGAAGGAGATACAACTTCAGAAGCTCCTTGATTCCTTCGCCGAGAGGAATTTGCCCGTCTGTGCTGAACGACTTGGAGTGTCTCAGGACCAAATCCAGACGGTGCTGCCGACCACAGCGACTCAGTCAGGAATGCTCGCCAGCTTCCTACGGAGTTCATCTAGCACAGCTGCGTCTATCCCATCGTACATCTACCATTCCGTCATGCCTATTTGTGATGGTGTAGACATTGACAGGTTGAAGAGCGCTTGGAACACCGTGATGGGTCGATACGACTCTTTCAGGGCAGTGTTTTGTCATATTGATGATGAGACCTCTCCTTTCGCCCAGTGCATCCTCAAGCCAAATGACGCCTGTGCCAACATCATTTGGAGTACATACAACGTCAATTCGGAGAACGGCGACTACGATGCTGTTCTTGAGTTGGCTCTTCGAAACGCCGAACTGAAGATTGATATTGGCACCACTCCTTCACACATTTCCCTCATCTCTTCCACGAATCAGTCTGCTGTTGTACTGAGCATGTTCCATGGTATTTTCGACGGTGGCTCTTTGCAACTTCTTCTCAAAGATGTCACCCTTGCTTACGAGGGAAAGCATCTACCAGACCGCACGTCCTTGGAGCACATTGTGCATCATCATTTCTCGGCAGATTCTGAAGCGACTGCACAATTCTGGAACAAGCATCTAGAAGGTCACTCACCAGTTGCGTTCCCATCAATCACCCCGTATCGGCCAAGTTCGAAACCCAAGGCTCAGATGGTCCAAGTCAACTCCCCTATTGGATACAACGAGTTGAAACAAGCATCCAAGAACATGGGGGTGACACCGCTTTCTGTCCTCCAGGCGGCATGGGGTTCCATTTTGTTGGCATACTCTGGGACGCCAGAGCAAGATGTCGTGATTGGAAGTGTGGTCTCAGGGAGACTGGATCCTCGTACTGAGGATTGCGTCGGCCCTACATTTACTACTGTCCCTATCCGCATCACGCTGAACAAAGATCAAGACGCTGGAGTCGAGTGGACCAACCGCTCGGTCTCACAGTATCTTGCATCTTTGAACGCCGAATCATTGTCCTATCTCCAGCCTCATCTCGGCTCGGTGGTTACGGCAGATGGACGCCTTCCTTACGACACACTTCTGGCTTACCAGGACTTCAACGCCGGGTTGGAGAGTGATCCCCTCTGGACCTCGATTCATCATCCTCCAATGGCGAATGACTTTGCAGTCATGGTGGAAGTCTGGCCAGAAAGTGATTCTCGCTTGACTCTCAGGGCTAGCTTCAGTGATGAATGCATGGATCATGGAGCCGCCGAGTTGATGCTTCATGAGATGGGTCTTGTTCTCTCCCGCATCCTGGAGTATCCAGACGAAAACTTTTTGACCAACGTTTTCATCAATGACGTGTCCGTAAGGTCCGTCCTTGATCAGGTTGTGTCTCAAGAACCTAAACCCAACGCCCTCATCCACTCTCAATTCGAAGCTCACGCAAAGTTATGCCCTGATGATCATGCCCTACTTTTTAGAGGCGATCTCGTCAATGAGCATAGCCCAACAAACATTTGTTGGACCTACGGAGAGCTCAATGCGGAAGCCCAGTTTCTTGCGGACCATCTGGTGTCTCTCTTTGGACCACTTACGGGATCAATCGTCCCTATCCACATTGAAAAGAGCCCTGCGTTGTATGTGGCCATCTTGGGTACTCTGAAGGCGGGAGGTTGTTGGTGCCCAATCGATGTTATGTCTCCACCACAGCGTCGTCACGATCTCATTGTTCGAACGAAAGCAAATCTGGTTCTAGTTTCGTCTGTTGACTCTATCCGGATCGATGCTGGCCTGCCGAACGGTGTTGTTCCCATTGATGTGATCCCATCCACGCGAGAATCCCACCTTGTCTCCATGCGAACTTCTGACATGCCTCTCGCATATCCCACCAAGATGGCATATATGATTTGGACCAGTGGAACAACAGGTGCTCCCAAAGGCGTTCCCATCACTCATTGGTCTGCTTTTACCAGTATAAATTCTTTGTTAGAAGCAGTTCCCGGTGGCAAAGATGGGGAGGCTGTGCGATGCCTCCAGTTCTCCCAGCCGACATTTGACGTTTCCATCCAGGACATGTTCTTCACATGGAGCTGTGGTGGAGTGTTGATTTCTGCGCCCCGGGAAGTCATGCTTGGTTCATTTGCGGAGCTCGCCAATGTCACTGGTGCAACTCATGCTCATCTTACCCCTACATTCTCAGCTGGTCTCCAGAGGAGTGCTTGCAAGACTCTTCAAACCATCACTATGATTGGTGAGAAACTTCCACAGCCTGTGGCCGACGATTGGGGACAGAACATGAGAGCGTTCAACACATATGGTCCAGCTGAGGCAACAATTGTTTCTACCTTTCGCGAGTTTGGAAATGACCACAAGAATGTGAAGAGTGGAAACATAGGCTGGCCATTAAAGTCCGTCTCTGTATTCGTCACGCGAGACAAGAAGTTTGTCATGAAAAATGCTGTTGGAGAGTTGGCCCTGGGCGGCCCTCAGTTATCTCCTGGATATCTGAACCAACCCGAGACAAACAAGGCGAGATACGTGTGGAACGAAGAGGCAAAGCAGATTCTCTATTACACTGGGGATCTTGTCCGCATGCTTTCAGATGGTTCCCTGGAATACTTGAACCGAGCGGATGACCTTGTCAAACTTGGCGGCATTCGTGTTGAGCTCAGTGAAATCAGCTTTTCTCTACGGAACTGTCATCCGTTGGCCGAATCCATCGAAACCATGGTTCTGAACCGTCCTGACAGACCAAATGATGCTGTCGTTGCATTCATCGCCTCCCCACAGGCTGTACAACCTGGCGAAGAGACGCAGAACATGCTTTTGAACAATACTGCGATTGGTATTGCCCGTTCTGCTATTAAGGAAGCATCTGTCAGCCTCCCAGTGCATATGATTCCATCTACTTTCTTGGTTGTTCCGAGTATCCCTAAAACACAGTCAGCCAAGGCAGATCGACGTGCCCTTCAGGCCGCGTACGCGGACTTGGACGTGGAGAACTGGGAGAGAGCTTGCGGTTCTCGAGATGAGAATCCCAACGCAGCAACTGATGAGGTTGACCACGAATTGAGGGACACCGTCATCTCCAATGTTTCACTACTGGGGAACGTCTTGGTATCACTTTTCACCGAGTCGAGTAGGCTTCGAAGCTTGGGTATCGATTCCATTCGAGCCATTCGCCTCGCCTCACGGTTGAATGAAGCCGGTTATCCCCTCTCTGTCATTGATGTCCTCCAATGTGAAACCGTTAGAGATCTGATCACTGTGGCCGGGTCATCTTTCAACAGTTCACAAATGAAGAGCGTCTTTGATCTAGAGCAATTCAGCCACGAATGGCAACAAGACGTGTCGACGTTGATTCAGGAGAGTTTCTTCGTCTGTCCCGCAAGGGCAATTCAAGAAAGCTTTCTAAGTGAAACAATGACAACGACGGAGATGTATTGGAGTCATCACTTCTTCGCTCTACACTCTGACGTGGACCTCGACAAACTCAAAGGGGCATGGGCGGCGGTTTGCCGGGGCAATGAGGCTTTGAGGACTGGTTTCCTGCCAGTTGCCGCACTTGGAAAGAAGAGCTCTGGATATGCAAGCGACTTTGGTATTCTGCAAATCATTTATGAACGACACGAGATTGACTGGAAACGCATTGAGTGCACAACAAAGAGTTATCGACATGACTTGGGTCGAAGACTTGCCGATATTCGGGACGGACATCAAGCAAACTATTTCCGGCGACCGCCTTGGGGAGTCACGATTCTGGAGAATGGCGGTGACAAAACCATGGTGTTCACCATACATCACGCATTGCATGATGGCCAGTCGCTTGGGTTCATCACGGATGATGTCTGCCGTGCTTACACTTCCGAGACGCCCAATAGACCTCAACTGCGGGATGTCTTGCCGACTGTATTTCCCAGCAACCAGACATGCCTTGAAGCCCAGGGATTCTGGGAAGAGGAACTGAAGGAGTATGCAGAGCTTGACGTACCTGCCTGGCCTGATCTCACTGGAAAGAGAACAGTGCCTGAGCAAGAGCAGGACTGCCACTTCATCTCAGAGACAGTTCGCCTGTCAGTTCCAGCTGTTCAATTAGAGGCAAAGGCTGCTGAACTTGGTGTCTCTTCCATTGGCCCTATTGTCCGCGCGGCCTTTGGACTTGTGCTTTTGAGCTACGTTGGAAGTCCCTGTGCAGTCTTTGCGGAGACAATATCGGACCGTGTGTTGAATGCGGATGTCGACAACGCAATAGGACCTTTTGTCTCAGTTGTGCCAATCCCCTTCAATCCTAAGGGTACAGTGAGAGAGGTCCTGGCTGAGCAGCATCGCTTGTCTACAGATGCTCGCAAATACCGTGACATTCACGCACGGGATATCCGCAAGCTCTTGAACAAGAAAAGAGGCGAATCACTATATCCTGGTGTATTCACATTCCACCCCAACAATGAGCAAGATCTCATGGCTGGCTCTGCTGGAACTATCTGGGATCCAAAGCCAGATGATGTCGGCTTGACTGTTGAACACCCAATGGCTTTGAACCTATTCCAGGACCGACACGATCGTTCCGCCATTCTTGAGGCATCGTCACTGAACACCATTATGAGTCCTGAGCAATTAGCCATCTTCTCACGCCAAATAGATGCTCTGGTTAGCGCCATGATATACTACCCGGATGAGCCTTTCATATCCCTCCCTCGTTTCATCGAAAAGGATTTGCTGTCCATCTCATCCCCCACCCCAAGCAAAGCAGTGAAGAACTCAGTACATCTGGGTCCAGAACACTGGGTCGAGGTAAACGCTGAACAGCATCCGGAGTGGACAGCAGTTGAAGAAGCAGTGTCTATCACAACAGCAGGAGCTAAGCAGCTGTTGATGAGCTTTGGCGAGCTCAATGCCGCGGCAAATCGAGTTGCAGCTTATCTTAGCCTCCACGGGTTCAAGAACCGATCGGTTGCTCTCTGCTCTAGACGAAACCTCGCCTCTCATCCAATTCTTCTTGGAATCATGAAATCTGGCAACGCTTATCTTCCGATTGACGAGAAACTCCCGGATGATCGCAAGTCATTTTTGATTCAGGATGGTGATGCTCCTGTTGTATTCACAGAGACAGCCTTTGCTTCGACTTTCAAGGATGCACCTAGCGAATGCCGAACTATCTGTATTGATGATCCATCATTCCAACAAGAGCTGTTGGCCTTTTCGTCAGAGAACAGAAACTATGCGGCCAATCCACAAGATACCGCCTACATCCTTTACACTTCTGGGTCAACTGGGAAGCCAAAGGGTGTCATGACCAGTCGAGCCAATCTGTCTTCTTTCATTGAATCTCTGTCCGAGTTTGTTTGTAGGATTGCGCCTGCTACTCTCGAGCTTGGTGGCAAAGGACGCTGGTTAGGCCAAGCCAGTCGAGCTTTTGATCCTCACGTTGCCGAAACCTTCTTCCCATGGCGACATGGAATGGCTACATCAACTGGCCCACGGATGTTGCTGATGGATGATCTCCGACTAACACTTGCTAAGTTGAAGATCACACACGCTGGATTTGTCCCATCTCTACTCGACCAAGCCGATATCCAACCCCAAGACTGCCCAGATCTTAGACTCTTGAGTGTCGGTGGAGAAAAGATCTCTCAAAGAGTCTTGGATACGTGGGGCCGCGCAAGTCAAGTCGCAGTTATGAATGCATACGGACCTACTGAGCTGACGGTTGGTTGTTCATTTGCGTTGGTCAACGGACACACTTCTCTACGCAACATTGGACTCCCTTTGACTTCTTGTGCTTGTCATGTTCTTCTTCCTAACAGTCTCGACTACACCCTCCGCGGTCAGACTGGAGAACTCTGCTTCACGGGAGATCTTGTAGGAAAGGGATACCTGAACAGACCTGATGCCAAGGGCTTTGTCGTGGGGCCTGGTGGTGAGAAAATGTATCGGACCGGAGATGTTGGAAGGATCATGGTAGACGGCAGTATCGAGTACCTCGGGCGCGGCGATGATCAAACCAAGATCAATGGTCAACGACTTGAGCTGGGTGAGGTCTCCGAAGTTCTGAGAACGTCTTCTCAAATCCCGATTGGCGTTGTCACGATCATCGCCAAACATCCTGGCCTTGCGCGCAAACAGCTCGTCTCCTTCATCACACGCTTGGGAACTCAGCGGAGCGATGTCAAGGAACCCATTTCTATTGTTTCAGCAGACATTGGAACATTGGGTAAGGACCTCCGAGAGAAGTGTCGACGAAAGTTGCCCAGTTACATGGTGCCGGAAATCGTCCTCCCAGTCAACCACCTACCTTTCGCTGTCATGTCCGACAAGGTAAACATCAAGTTATTGCAGGAGACTTTTGCCAGTCAACCCTTGTCTGACATACTCCGCGGAAACGAGAACACAAATGGTGGCCTGAAAGAGAACAGGCCATTCACAGCAGATGAAGACATCATCGTGGACGCAATCTGTGACACGATCGCAGTTGACCGGTCAATACTTCATCACTACACGAATATCTTTGAGGTTGGCATTGACAGTTTGAGTGCCATCAATCTCTCTGTTCGTCTTCGAAATGCTGGCCTGTCCGCTCCAGTGGCACTTGTCATGAGCAATCCGGTCGTGGAGCAGCTCGCTCACCTCCCGTGGGATTCAAACCAAGCATCCGAGCAAGATTCGCTATCAGAAGTGCAGAAGAGATTCTTGAAGCTGGAATCCGAGTTCTTCGAAAGCCTTCCATCTGAGATATATGAGTCCTCTGTGGCTTGTGTCAGACCTTGCTTGCCCCTTCAAGAGGGACTTGTGGCTCGCTCGATGAACAGCGACGCACCCCTTTACGTCAACCACGTCGTGCTGAAGATGAATCCATCTGTTGATCCAGATCTGCTTCAAACTGTATGGCAGAATACTTCAGACCAAACCGAAATATTGAGAACGGTTTTCGTTCCGCTACCCTCGGAAATCGTGCAAGTTGTACTTCAGCCCAATCGTCGTGTTGATTGGGCTGAGAGACAATATGATGGCTTGGAGGAGGCCATGGCCGAGTTCCAGATTCGGCAAGGCGCAATTTCTCAAGACATTATCAGCAATATCGCATCTATTCCACCGCTTCGTGTCCTGCACGCAGTTACCACAGGATCGAAAAGCCCACTGGCGTTGTTCATCTCGATACACCACAGTCTCTACGACGGCGTATCGTTCGGTATGTTGTTGCAGGACTTTGCGGCGCAATATCTGGCAGATGTGACGCCTCCTAAGCGAGGCTCACCTGATGCTTTCATCAGACATGTATGCTCCCAAAGCATGAAAAAGTCAGAATCACACTGGCGTCAAGTCCTCTCTGATTGTAGGCCAACAATATTTGAGAAACCGGCGATCGACTCTGCCCAATCTTCCCACTCCATAACGCTGTCTTCATCCCTCTCAGATCTCGAAGGCTGTGCAGCCCGCCTACAATCTACGGTGTCCTCTCTGATGCAGGCAGTCTTTGCTTTGGCATTGGCTGATGCAGTGGGTACATCAGATGTGACCTACGGCCTAGTCCTTTCTGGGAGGGTAGTTCCCATAGCAGGAGCTGATTCGGTGCTTCTGCCATGCATTGCCACTATTCCTGGAAGGCTCAACACAGAACACCTATCTACAGTCGAAGACGTCATTCATCACATCCACAAAGCTACTGCCGAGTCGCTAGAATATCAACACACGTCCTTGAGGTACATCCAGCGCTGGGTCAAATCGGAAGGTCCCATCTTCGACTGTCTTTTCTCATTCATCAGGTCTGCCGAAGATCAGGGTCACGACTTGTGGGAAGAAACACAGAGCAGCATGCCCTCAGAGTATCCTCTCGCCGTCGAGGTAGAGGCTGATGCAAAGAATGATTGCCTTCGCATCACTTGCGGGTTCACATCAGCTTTTGGCCATTCAGATTATGCTCGAGATTTTGTGGCAAAGATGGACATGATGGTGTCCACGATGGTATCAAACGAATCCATCTCGCTAGATTCTTTCAATCTTTCCCGGTCAGCTCCGGCTGCCACAAGAGGCTCTGTCAAGGACTGGGATGACCATCCATGGTCAAGCCTCGAACTTCAAATTGGCGACATGATAAAGCGTTTCTGTGGTTTGGAGGCTGTTCAGATATCCAGGAACTCGTCGTTCTTGAGTCTTGGATTGGATTCAATGACAGCCATCCGGTTTTCCAGCCAGCTTCGAGATGCAGGAATCCCTATTTCATCAGCTGAAGTGATGTGTTTCCCTTGTGTGGGAGCATTAGCTCACAGGGTCGTCGAGGCAGCCGTGGCCGACGTTCCGAGTCCTCCGCTATCATCTTGCGATGATGATCCTCAGCTCGACGAGTTTGCATCTCGAGTGGAACGACTCAGTCCGAACGATACAATCAAGGCGGTTTTCAAATGTAGTCCGCTGCAGACTACAATGATCACCCAAGCTATCGAATCCAATGGGGTTGTCTATGTTCATCCACATATTGTGAGACTCGCCGAGTCGACAAGTGTCGATCGCTTGAAGGAAGCTTATCGCCTAACCATCGGGGCCAATGATATCTTGCGTACATCTTTCCATCCCATTCCTGAGATGGACATTTCCTGGATTGGAGTCGTTCACAGCGACGTCCCAGTTGCATGGCAAGAAATCACTGTTCCATCGGGGAGTGACATTGCTGAAGTGGTCATGAGATGTGTGCAATTGGATACAGAATCGGCCTTTTCTACACCACCAATCCAACCTGTCATTGTCAATGAGCCTGAAGGAAGGCTTTTGGTTATCATCATGCATCATGCGGTGTATGATGGTGTCTCGCTGCCGTTCATCTTCAACGACCTGGCTTCCGCCTACCATGGGATATCACTACCAGATCGTCCACCGTTTGCGAATGCGGTCCGTCATCTATCGAAGGATCAAAGCGAGGCTTGCCAATTTTGGGTCAAGCTTTTCGATGGCTACCAAGTTACACCGTTGCCGCAATCTCCTCACCACCAACCATCGTCAGGGATGTTCTACTTTGACACTGACATTGAGCTTGATATGATGGACATATCCGAGTGCTGCAAAGAGATGGAGGTCACGGTGCAAAGTGTTGCCATTCTCTCCTACGCCAAGGTTCTCGCCAAGTTGACGGGGAGACGAGATGTAGCCTTTGGTCAGGTCCTCGCCGGGCGTTCATCTTTGGGACCCGAGGCTGAATGTGTGGTTGGACCTCTCTTCAACACCGTGGCCAAGAGAGTAACGCTGGAACCCAAACTCATCAGCAATCGCAACATGGTTCAGCAGATACAGGCCTTCACAGCTGAATCACAGAGCCATGAGCATGCGCCTTTGCACGAGGTTCAGAAGTCTCTTCGGCAGAACGGTGTGCTGAGCATTGCCGCACTAGTCGACACATTATTCGTGTTCCAAAAGAATGTGCAGACATTGGAAGATGATCCTGCTCTCAATGATATCTGGACCCCCTATGTCACAGATGACTACGTCCCTGAGTCCGAGTACAAACTGAACCTCGAGGTTGAGCAAACAGACAAAGCGATCACAGTCCGCGCCTCATGCAAAGGAGAAATTCTGACTCAAAAGGATCTCAACCAGGCTGTCAAGGACTTCAGCTTAGCATTCTCCGACATCATCGAGCATCCCTCACGATGTGTGACCATGTTCCCAGATGAGCTCCAAAGCTTACCTCTCAGCCTTGGCTCCCCCACTCAAAACGTGGTCGCGGCGGCTAACACATGTGCACCATCTCATGAGCCCGTTGTCCGAGATATTCTATCAGAAGTTTCGAAAATGCCTGTGGAAGCCATCCAACCAGACACGAGCATATTCAATATAGGGTTGGACTCCCTCTCCGCCATTCGAGTGGCGTCTATGTGCCGCGCCGCAGGCCTCAAAGCAGGTGTTGGTGATGTTCTTCAGGGCAACACCCTTCGTGGTATTTGCCTACGAGTCCAAGTCATGCCTCAAGAAGACACCAACAAGAGCTCCCTGATTATGAGCTACAGCGATATCAAGCAGGATCTCATTACTGAATTGGGGTTGAAGGCGAATGCGATTGACAAGATTCTCCCCTGTCTCCCCGGCCAGATGTATCATCTTGCTTCCTGGCTACAGACAGGGCGAGCGCTGTTTGAACCCGCCTGGCCATTCTCATGCTCAGAGCGTATTGACGTGGAGACCATGAGTGACGCCTGGTCCAAGCTACGGCAAAACAATTCCATCCTGAGAACTTGTTTCTTTGCCACATCGTGTTCCGAATCCGTTCAAGTCGTTTTGAATGAATGTGATCGCGATGATGGTACATTTCAGGTCATCACTTCCACAGAAAGCCTTGAGAATCTTGCTCTGGTTCAGGCAAGGCAAATTGCGTTGCAGCCATCATCTCTGAAGACCCCACCTGTCCGACTTCGTCTTCTCAAGGCCAACGACAGAGATGGAATCCTTATTGTCATGAATCATGCCATATACGATGCATGGGCAATGCTTCTCTTTGTTGATGAGCTCACTAATTATTACCGTCAAGAAGCACCCACACCCAGACCTGATTTTGCTTCATTTGTTGAGTTCACTTTGCAGTCATTGAACGAGGTAGATGAGCAAACTTACTGGGGCTCAGCGGTTGGGAACAGCGTTCCTACCCTCATTCGTTCTGCTCCCAGTGCCGAGAGTGATGAAATGTCTCAAAATAGCAAGCAGTTGTTCGTTGGTGCGCGGGATGCTGTCAAAAACCTTGGACATTTGGACAAAGCCTGCCGCTCCTCGAACGTCTCTCTTCAGACCATTGTCATTCTTGCAGTCTCTCGAGTTCTTGCTCAGTTGACTGGGGTATCAAGCCCAACCTTGGGCCTATACCAAACAGGTCGATCGGCTGCTTTCACTGGTATCGACCGTCTGACTGGCCCTTGTCTCAATGTCACCCCTTTCACGGTTCAAGATGCTTTCCCCGACAACGAGTTTGAGGCTTTCCAAGTTGGCCAAAAGGCCCGCTCCATCCAAGCAGCACTGGCAGAACGTGTACCGTATGAACAGAGTTCATTGCGCGACATTCTCAGCCGTTGGAGAACCACTAGAGATACATGTTCGAATCTCTTCAATGTGTGGTTGAACTTACTTTGGATGCAATCCCAACACCAATCCAAGGAGCAAGCTCCAGAGTCGGCCCAACCAAAGAGCTTGTTGGCACATCTGCCAATTGGCGTACCTACAGATTTCATGCCATCGAAGCCCTTTCCAGATGATGGATCTGCTACATCGATTTCCAAGCTGGATATATCCTATCTGCCGCAAGAAAACATCTACATCGACATTGCACCTGATGGCCCAACGGATTCTATTGGATTTGGCATTCGTGTACAAGGAGGACTAATGGATGAAGGGGAGGTTCAGGCCTTGGTTGGACTTATTGGGCTGGAGATTGAAGGGCTTGTTCAAAGACTGTAATAGGGCAATACTCCCTTCATGAGGGTTCGCGAGCTTCCTCGCTTGGTATTTTAATTCTTGTAGTTGAATTTCTATACTCTTCTAGTATCCCTGCCAGACCAGTAAATCTCTCAGGCGGTATTTAACTCCTCTAACTTCCGTAGATGTAAATTCAAGGCGACCAGCAAGTCTCAAGACCGCAAAACTTGCTGCCTTCGCGACACGAAGAACCAGTACATTGCCTTGGCGATTCCTTGCAAGATATCCCTAAACCCGAGTGCTTCCTGCATAGCACGCCACACCGACCGATGGGTCTTGTATGACCACCCATCGTCATCGGATCGGTAGGAGCCGGTCAGGGTTTGAGTGCTTGTATCTTGAAGCGTGCCTTCGATCTGATCTTCCCTTTCGCAAGTCGCAACTGTCTGATGGTTGGATAGTTCAATATGGTCTCGATACGGTTGGTATGGGAACGCGTAGAGATGGAAAACAGCGGCGAAAGCCATCTCTATGCACAGAAGCGCGTTGGGGATGCCAACAGACCACGACGGGTAGGAAATATGTGCCGTATGCTGGGCAGGCCCTCCAGGCTTGGTGAGCTGACTGAAAATGAACTAAAAATACCGGTTAGTTCCCAGGCCGTTCCAGAACTCGGGCCTTTCCTTCTTGGCCATACCGATTGGATGTAAAAGACTGCTATGACTATTTTAATAGCCAGGAACTTGAGCATAGGTCGATGTTGTCTCATTCGGTCGTGAACTTCATTATAGAATTGAAAGAGGCACATCATTGCTGACACTAGTGAAATAACCTCAATCACCATTATCTGCACAGCTGACGTTAGTAAAACCAGTGTATTTCTCATGATTATAGCTGAAAAGAGGTCCTTACCCAGATTCTAGCGTGAGAGGGGCTGTTTGACTCTTTGCAATATACACCTGCCGCCTCAGTGATGCACTTGACGAGGGCCCCAAGGAACTTGATGACACAGAACTGCAGCACACCGACGCAGATTATCTAGAGGGAAATCGGTCAAGAAAGTCACAGTAGTTGATAGTTTCACGAAATAAACTCACGTTGAACCACTTCAAACCATCCAGTGTCCCCTTCTTTCTATTGCCACAGCAAAAGACTACAGCCCGAATGGGGTATATCCACGGCTTGGGCTGGATGCCTGCAAAGTCAGCCCGAAGCTTTACCAGATCAACATGAAGAATCTGGCAAAGGAAGAGAAAGAAGGCCGCGATGACGAGAGATTCGTAGAACTCGTAGACGGCGGCGATGTATACATGTTGGCGGTAGAAGATGATGCTGAAAACGCAGGCGACTGAGTACACGGGCACCATGAGGAGGATTCGGATCACCCTGAGATGACACATCTTGTTAGCATCCATGATTCTGTTGAGTGGCTATGGTGAAGGAGGACTGACTGCCTCTGCTGTGAAGGCTTGGTGTAGTTGTGAGCGTGCTGGTAAATCAAGTAGGCTGAAACTAGACACGCGATAGCGCAGGTGACGGCAGCAAGACCAAGCAGAAGGCCGTAGACTCTGACACCAAAATCAAGAGGTTCTTCGTCGACTAGACAAGACAATCAGAATTCAACGAGGCAACGGGTCATTGAGATTCCAAGCCCACAGCAGAATAATAATAACGCACCATCAACGTCGAGTGGGTGATCTTTGCATTTCGCCATGATGGAAGGGCGCTAGCGAGATCAGGGGTTGTGAAAAGCGAGAATAGACAGAATCCAGTCAAAAAAAGTTAGAGAGAGACTCGAGGTCGGGAGGAGGTATGTTGTTGACTAACTATGAACAAGGGAGAAGTTCCCAGAAGGGACGGAATATATATCCCGCCTTGACGCGTTGCATTTGTTGATCACAGATGCCAAGACTCGTGGTGCAGAATTTAGTTTGAGAATCCGAACCTTTGCAACGAGGCTTTGACCCTTGCGCCTCCTGATACGCGGCTGCGTACGGTACTCGGTTGCCTTCCGACCTGGGTGAGTGGTCAGTTAGATGGTGATAATCAACATGATGAGGGTGAGGACCCCTGTTCGGTATGGACGGGTAGCCATGATGATCTCGAGTTTCCGTGGTGGGTCTATGGTATCGGTAGTTGACATTGCTTTTCTGCCATCTGATTCGACGAGAATACGAACCCCCTGTTCGCACCGCTCACACTGGCGGAGATCGGTCTCTGCGTCAACCCGACAGCCCGATACCGAAATCTTTCCTACGAGGCATCCGCTACGATCATTTCGGTTGTATGTATTAACCCAAGCTTGAATGTTAGACGGGAGGATTCCACTCACGGGAAAAACCAATGCTTATCACTGGTAGTGCATGATTTACTCTTAGCTTAAAGACTATTGAATTAAGTGACTCGACCTGGGCTCTCTTGTTCATACCTACTCAAGATAACTTCATACGCACTCCTCCAACTACCCTTCGCTAGAGACACGTCATGTCATTATTAAAATGTCTCGATCGCAAGCTTCACCCCTTTGTTTCGACGGACACGTTGCCATCATCGCAGGCTCCGGTATGGGCCGAGAGCAGGGATTCTGCTTGACAGTCCCGATGCGTGGGTAGTCGCCAACAATCTGATTCCGCAGTCTGTTCAAGACACAGTGGAGAAAGTAGAGGCATCTGGAGGGACAGCCATCGTTGTGGTATTTTATTCTACCTAGCTAACCCTGGCCTAAAATAAACCACTAATAACCTCTTAAGTTAACTTTTAAAAGGTTATTTCTCAAGGTTTAATAAAAAGCTATAATAGGAATATAAATCTAATTAGGAAAAAAATTATACTTCTATAATTTTTAATAACTATGCTTTAGAGAAGAGCTAGAAAATATAAGAAATCTTCGTTGCAGTGTTGAAAACCTAAGTGCTGGTTCGCCACTGGAATTCCCGACTTAAATACTTGGTAGGTTGGAATCAGCTGACACGCAGACCTGTGAGCGTTCGACTCTGGTAGTACGGCTTTCCGGCTGTAAAGTCCTCGTTTGCCTGGAGTTCATCCGCCAGATCTGCGCCCTCTCGAAGCATCACGTACCCGTCCACCACATCGGCTGGTCTCCTCCGGAACCCATACACGGTGGCCAAGACCAGTGAAATCGCCGCCCAAAGAGCAAGGAGCCCGAGGACTAAGTCGCCCAAGACTCGACCCCGGACCAGAGAGGCGACGACTAGGATTTTTCCCTCCGTGGAAGACGTCAATCCAGGCTCTGGCCACTGTCCTCTGAAGCCCGAGGTAACCCCGTACATGAGGTCGAAAGCATCCTGGGCGAATGCGAGATTCACGGAGCGCAGGAGCGACATAGAATCTATAAATTGCGGAAAGCGATTGCCGTTCTGGTCGGGTTGGGTCCCAGTCAGGCCGCCTGCGATGTAGTGCTGGAACCAAGGTTGATCATGAAGAATGCTCAAGGCTGAGCTTCCGAAGCGCTGAGGTCCATATTCGTATACTGGGTCAACCAAGGGGTCCAGTCTCACGTAGTCGTTGAAGGTGGACGTGACTCCGCTGAGGGTTGCCGTTCCAAGCCCAGATGACACAACACATCGTACTCCGATCGGAGGCGCCACATCAACGACGCGGTAATACTCATTGTACACCCTATAGTAGCCCACAAGCCGGCTGGGGTCTGCTGTAGACCCGTTGGATGGCACTTCATCGAGGACGAAGAAGGTCTCATTGATAGCATATGAGTCGTTGGCCAGTTTGGTGAAGGGGCCACCCACATCCTCGATGTAGGGACCGACTGTCTTATTGAAGGGGAACTTGAGGTCATCAAACGTTTGGTGAGTAGTACGATACTGCCAAGCGGCGAATTCGATGACAGTTGAGGTATTTCCTTCGTCGGACTCAAAATCAGGGTGCTTTCCTGAGTACTTGCCGAGCCGCCACAGACGTCTTCCCACTTCATAATACGCCTGGACATTAGATACCGCCAGTGGATCAGAGGAGTTCATCAGGCTGATGTCGTCTTCTGAAGGGGTCGTGAGCCCATAGCAGTAGTCCCCGCAGTCTCGAGGTAGTTGGCTCGGCGAACTAGGCGAAGAGCGTTGCTTCTGGCTCAGGATGGTGAATTCCGAGGTAGACCGAACGATGGAGCAGTCATATTTGATTCGAAGGCCCCAGGTCTTCCCCGAGACCGGCGCGTCGGCTTGCGGCACAAGGAAGAGGTCTGGGATGGACTCGGTGGATGGCAAGGTATTGGGGAGCTTGTTAAAGCTGGGGTGGGTGGACCGGTCGACGGAGGCATTCGCGTTTGTGTAGATGACGCCTAAACCGGGAATGACTGGCGCTGCCCCGACAAGCCACGCGTGCCTCCAAGGCGCGGCCAACGTTAACGCACCTCTGTCGTACCTCGAGTTGAAGGTCGTGCTGTTTCGTCCTTGGACCAGGACCGGCTTGGTTGTCAACGGCGGGACGTAGCCGTCACCCAGCTCGAAGACGAGACCAGAGAGCGGAATAGCGACGAACGGGAGAAGGCTGGTGACGGCGAGGAGAATCCACAATCGCCACAAACGGGTATCCTTGGTAGCTTTTTGCTGCTCCGAGTGTGAGTTTATGCTTTCCCAGGAAGACTTTCCGCAGTGATAGATGGCTTTCCACCACCCCGAAGGGCTGTTCCAGGTGTTGTCGGCATGCATCAGCAAGGCGACCAGGTTCGGAGGGACCCATCGGCGAGAGGTGAAAATCATTGCGGCCTCAACGCCGATGAGGCCATACTTGGACCACGACAGGACGAAGACACCGATGATGAACCAGGAGTAGAAGACAAGGGAGCCATTAAAGTTGCGATACTTGACGGTCTCGTCGTAGGGACTGCCCTGGACGAGGTGGAACCAGATGACGCCGTAGTACGCGGTCACGGCAGCCGGAACGAATATGGCGACCACTGCTCGAAGGTAATAGTGATGGAGAGGAAGTTTCGGGGCTCGCCGTACTGGGGATGGGGAGACGCGCCGATCGACGACTTCGGTCTGGGGCTTGGGGGTCGGTGTGCTGTTGTTGGCTGGGCTCTCGCTCCTCACTAGGAAGGGTTCTCCAGCAGGGTCTTGCGGTGCAGCTGTAGGCATGGTGATATCAAATTCATGAACGTGGCAAACTGAACGTTGTCGATGGATAGCTGGGTCAGGAGAAGACGGGTTATTTTCTCTGTTATTTGGAGACTCAGCCCCTCAGATTTCCGGCGCGCTGAGGGGGCACTTTTCTAAAGGTCGTGGCTTGTTGTCCCGCGCGCGCTTAAGGGATCAGGTCAGACAATAGAGCTGAACTTGACATCTCGGGCGGAATGAGGGGAAGATTCATTGGCTAAGACAGTTGCCTACAATGTGACCAGCCCCGACAAGAGACGAATTGGCTCCTTGGCAACACAGATGCAGCGAGTTAGATACCCTGTCAAGCTTGTCACATCCCTAGCGCATTCAGGACTACCTAATTTAGTAACTCCGGTTCGCCCCGGCCCGGTAGGGTGAGTGCTGAAGCAGCGTTCTCCTGGGCTTTCCTCGTGGTCAGGAGGGGCATGCAAGATGGAAGTTGCCTGTAATGTGCCAATTGGGGCCAACGCTCAACTGGGGTCGAGCGGACGCCAACTACATAGAAACGGTGGTGCCCTTAATAAGGCAAATATTCGTTGCTCTCAGTAGGGGTTTCCTTCTGCCCCAAGGCTTTCCGCCTTCCTGCACCAACAAGCTTACAGTGGCCACAAGTGTACAAGTGTGCAGCTGGTGTGGTTGTACGGAGTTGTTGAGCCTCCACTCCCAAGGGGTCGGAAGAGTTTCATTGGCTTTAGACACAGACAGCTGAAAATTAGCGGCGCCTCGAGGCTCAGCTGGTGGCTTGGCGCACAACCCGAGATCTTAACATCAACGAGCACCGACAAGACCATGGCAGCAACTCCATCAGGACTCTCAAGGCCAGCGACCAGAGTAGCATTCATGTTGGAAACATCATCAATGCCCACCAACCCACGGAACCGAGCCGCGATCGATGCATCGCAGACCTGCGATTGGCCGACCCCCGCGACGACAAGGCGCGAATCGAACACACCAAGAGAGGGATCCTCAAGGACTCATACAGATGGATTCTCGATCATGAGGACTTCTGACGATGGCGAGACGACGACCTAGACGACCGCCTGCTCTGGTTCAAAGGCGATGCTGGCGAGGACAAGACCATGTTGCTATGCGGCATCGTCGACGAACTGTCGCCGTCGCAGACGAGAATGGCCAAGCCGAGCGATAACAGTCGTCGGAAGGCCAGGATGTTACGCCTGCTCCGCCAACGACCATCGCTTATCTCGCACCTCCGACACGAATACGACCATACAGGTCGACGACTTTTCGACGATTCACACGCTTTATCCAGGATTCTTCTTGCCTTATGACACTAATGTGATACTATAGTTCTACACATGGACAGGGAACTGCTGCACGAATTGAGCGATGGCTTCTTACGGCCACAAGTGCCGGTGTAAAAGCGGAGACCGGCATCTTGGGCCGTGCAAACATGGATGGATCGATCTGCCGAACCCCGCCCACTTGCGGGGGCGGAGGCGGAGGCGGGGCCGACCGGCATACGCACCGACCATGCAGCATCGGATTTATCGGGAGCCAATGTGGCATCTGCGACAGGTAGGTATATATGCTTATTGATGATACCAATGACTGCGATTGTTTTCCAGACATCAATCAATCACTCACCAGTCACTCAAATCCCTTGACCCTCTACACCAAGTGACAACTTCACACAACACAACCAACAATGGAACTCTACGACGTCGCAGTTGTCGGTCTCGGTGCCCTCGGCAGCGGAGCTGCCTATAATGCCGCCATCAAGGGAGCCAAGGTCATCGGCTTCGAGCAGTTCGAACTAGGCCATGTACGTGGTGCATCCCACGACACCTCCCGCATCGTTCGAACAGCGTACGAAAACCCCGAGTTCGTCGCCCTTGCTCGATCAGCGTATAAGGACTGGGCCGAGCTGGAGCGACGCTCTGGTCTTACCCTGCTTAATGTCACCGGCGGCGTTGTTCTCATCCCCAGAGGTGGACCTACACTTGCTAGTAACTTCATGAAGAGTCTTGAGACCAATGGTATTCCTTTTGAGCTGCTTGATACTAAGCAGGTGAATAAGCGATGGCCTGGTTTCCGAGTCCCTGACGACGTTGATTGCGTCTACACTGCCGACACTGGTATTGTTCACGCCTCCAAGGCCGTCACTACCATGCAATACCAAGCTCGCGCCAACGGAGCTATCCTCCGCGAGAAGACGCGTGTTGACCTCTTGACCCCTACAGACGATGGTGTCATCGTCCAAACCTCAACCGGCCAAGTCCTTGCCCGCAAAGTCATCATCGCCGCCGACGCCTGGGCCAACAAGCTTCTTAAGCCGCTCGGCGCTGAGATCCCGGAGCTCACCGTGATGCAAGAGCAAATCACCTACTTCAAGCCCTCGAACCCCAACAAGTTCGACCCGGAGCGATTTCCTGTTTGGATCTGGGGTGGCGAGACGTGGTACTACGGTTTCCCCACCTACGGCGAGCCGACTATCAAGGCCGGCCAGGATGCGCAGCAGAACATCATGGCGCCTGATCAGAGGACATTCCAGCATTCTCCGGAGCTTCAACGCAAGCTGACCAACTTTATGGACACCATCATTCCCGACCACGGCGAGGCGCTGCGCACAGTGACCTGCCAGTACGCCCTGACGCCGGATCGTCAGTTTATGATTGGTCCGCTGAAGAAGCATCCTGATATCATCGTCGCAATGGGTAACGGCCATGCCTTCAAGTTCGCGCCTGCTATTGGAAGAGTGACGGCTGAGCTTGCGATTGATGGAAAGACGACCGACGATATCTCCAAGTTCCCCATCCAGCAAGCCCCCGAGTCAAAGCTGTAATGGTTTTCATTGCATGTAAATCAAGTTTCAATGCGCGGTTAGCATTAAAAAGGCCCCAAGATTGCCCTCCGGCTTTGTTAGTAGGAAGATAGAAATACAACTATACAAATACATCCAGCAAGTCAGGATGCGTGAACTGATCTGAGTCCCTCCTGAGCAACAGTATGCATCTCCCAATGTGGAAGTGTGGCTCGGTGTGGATGGCAGTTTTGGCCAATACGCAGTATCCTTACCACGGTTCTACTAATTGCGACCGAGGCCGGGCAGACTTCAATGAGTCAACCTGGGGGAAGCCAGATGAGGAAACGAAGTAAAGTGTTGAAAAGTGTCATGGGAAAATAGGGGCAGGCTAATGAGAGGAGAGCGTGATTCAGGATACTGTGACAAACTCTGGGTTGTAATTCAACATTGCAGTCATCATTGATTCAAATAACACTATTGTGGCTTAATTCCTCTATGCGGTCTAATTCTGGTACAATTATAAAGACTTGGAACCCTGGTTATGATACCATATCGCGACCTGTGTCATACGCAGGAACAAAAACACCTGGCTCAGGTCAAAAGCCGGCGGGGCATGTTGGATCACGTCCACTTCATAATCGATTCCAACGTTAGGCACGTCAACTTCCAAGAGAAATAGACAAGTGGCAGAGTGGAGCAAAACATCGATGATGGAGTAGATGATGTACTCAATGTTTGAGGGAAAGACACGTCTGTTTGCCCACCAGAAGACGCTTGTTAGAATGTTAGCTTTGCTCGCAAGATGCACAGGAGGAGTGAACTCACGCTGTGCGTATGCCATACAGTGTACAAACATATGCAGCCAAGGAAAAGAAGAATCTGCCGGCCTCGGCGTTTCTGTGCGTAATCATCTGGTAGATGCTTCGAATGATGAAGAAGGCCGCAGTTGCGTACGGCCAGAGCTTGAGAACAAGATTCCACTCGTAGGAGTCCGATGACTTGTCGTTATCTAGGATAGTCATGATGCTGTATGCAGCTGAGCCGCTGGCGAGCGAGCCTGCAGCCTGAGTGACAAATTGGGATATCCAGAGCATCAGAAGAAGATACCACTCTGGTTGGTCAAGGCCGGCGGACTGGCGACAGGTTTGGAGATTCGTCCCGCCTTCAAGAGATCCTGGTTGCCAGTCATCTGGCTCATCTGTGGCATTGGGGTTCGCGAGATGGTATTCTTTGCAAGTCCGTTCTCCCGTATAACCCAAAGCGAGAAGTAGGTAACAGACGGCCGAAGTGAACGTGGCGAGGAAAGGGAATATGTAGAAGCGGCGTTTGCTCCTCTTGCTCCAGGGAGTTTTCTTCAAGGATATGAGAGTAGTCGTCGCCATTATAGCAAATGCAGTCCATTCAGCGGCTTCCTTGGCTGTTCCGTCGTTCAATCGTGTCGTTATGGCTGAGAACCAGCCATTTTGGCGGCTGGCTTGTTCCTCATCTAGAGCGATCATGATGTGCTCTCGAAGCTCGTCCACGTTGAATTCGGACATTATGGTGGATGATATTTAAAAATTATTCGGCAAGATGAATGGGCTTGTCATGAAAATTGTCACTAACGATGGTATTTGAGCCAAAAGATGAATGGATAACTGGCGATTCTTGGCAGGTTATGTTTAGTGAGGCTGTGTGGCGGAAAAAGGCTCGGGCCGACATTGTCTCGTTCAAGTCTGCCTAACTCAGCCCCATCCTCATTTGCCGTTCTTGCCGGGTATCCAATCCAATGTCATGCCTTTGGACCAGGTCGCAAGAGACCTAAAGCGAGTTGATTTGGCAAGTCAATAGCCGATACACACAAGATTCATGTGAGAGCAAGGCACTGGCCTATCATTAAGACGACTTTTTCGCGATCAAACTTCGTAACCTGTTCAAGTGCCAACGTCAAGTTATGGCGAAGCTTGGCTCTTGTCAAATCTCGCCAGGCAAGATCAGCATGGCCAGAAGCCACCGGGCCCCAGAGGGCTGTGCTGGCAGCCAGGACGTGGCGGTGGTGATGTGTTTTGGTTCTGCCGTTGCATCAGTGGGGCATTTCGGGTCAGGGTTAGCATCTATGATCTTTCAACTCGGTTATCACGGCTTCAAGTATCACAAAGGAGACATTTCTAACACATCATAGCATTATGTCACGGTGTTAACATAGTGGCCGTTAACACGTATCTGCAGCGGCAGTCGCGCGTCTAAGTAAAATTTTCCTTACCCAAAGATACTAGCTTCAAGGAACTTTTAATAAAAATAGTGTAAGAAGATATAAAGCATAACTTACCTTATTAAAACACCTATTTTCTAATTTCTATAATTATTATATAAGTTTATTTCACTTAAAACATATATTTAATATAAATAGAATACTATTTAAGTTTTAATATCATCTCTCCTTAAGCGCATTATCTCCCCGGAGCCCAAATCGGCCATCTCAAGCATTGAGTCCGGAAAGTCTTAACGCCGTTGGAAATGCGGTAGGTCGAGCCTTAACATTGCCTGAGACCTTGGCTTGGATATAACTATTAAAATCTTGGCTGCTGTACGAGCTCAGGCTAATTGATCTTATTTTACTGGTGTTTGCGACGTTCTCGTCAGCTTGCACATACTCCATCATCCAGCATGTCGATCAACTACGAATTTCAGGGCTGGCTGGGTCACTATCCTGATGCGATCAACGGGAAAATGGAATAGGGATCCTTTGGACCCAAGAAGTGGGAGGCAGATGATGTCGATATCAAGATCACCTACTGCAGTATCTGCGGTGCCGATTGTCACATGCTTCGCTCCAGGTGGGGAGACGCGCCTTATCGTGAGCTTCCTTTGGACTATTGTAACCCATGTACTTACTAATGTTGCTAGCCTGCTGTGTTGGCCATGAGATTGTTGGCAAGGTTGTTCGTACTGGACATCATGTCAAGCATCTCAAGGTTGATGACCGTGTGGGTGTTAGTGCCCAAGCCCGAAGTTGCCTTGTCGATGATTGTATTGAATGCTCCGTTGGTCGCCTTCACTACTGTCCTGAGAACATCAATACCTATGGTGGTGTATACCCTAACGGTATAGGCAAATCCTATGCGGGGTTTGGCGACTATGTTCGCACTGACGCACGCTTTGCTGTAAAGACACCTGAGAAGTTACCCTCGGAGTACGCCGCACCTCTAATGTGTGCCAGAATCACGGTCTATTTGCCACTGCGAAAGAATAACTGCGGACCCGGTAAGACCGTGGGTGTGCTTGGCGTTGGTGGGCTAGGCCATTGTGCCGTTCTATTCGCAAAGGCTCTCAACGCAGGCAAGGTCATTGGGATCTCATCATCTCACGTAAGGAGTGGAAGAGAAAAGATGTTTTGGCCTTGGGTGCCGATGACTATATCACTACGGGTGATGGAGAACAGAGCTGGGCCACCAAGCACGCCAAGTCCATGGACCTTATCATTTGCACTGTATCAAGCGCCAACGTGCTACTTAACGACTACCTGAAGCTCCTCCGATATGGCGGCGACTTTGTCCAGGTTGGGTATGCATCTCTCACCACTCCTGCAAAGCGAAACTAACACGACATGGCGCTCCTGACGATGGTGATTTGTGTTTTTCACATGCTGGGGAAGTTTAGTCTAAGTAAATGTGTCGGTCTCGTCATATGACTTGATATCAATCTTGGTCGCCTCAAAAATGCAGGTTGAAAAGAAACTCAGGAGCGACAGTGACCTGCTAGAGAGGAAGCTAGAAGTTACTGTAGAGAGGTTATTTACCTGGAATAGGCAGGTTTTATTGTCTTCTTTGATACAAGATCTATCTTCCGAGTGTAGGCCAGCTCCTACAGAGAGTTGCAGCGAGCAACCATAACACCTGAGACCCAACCACCCACCGTGACGGCCAAGTTGCAACCCATCGAGGATCCTACATCTCCTTCGGTATGGTTCCTCTCATCGTCATCCGAATCATCCTCACCAAACCACTCGTGCTGGTAAATCTCTCGCTCGTTGATGGGGAAGCCATCCATCTCTCGCATCCACATAAAAACATTCCGCGTTACGAGCTCTGAAATGTCCCTATCTGGGTCTAGCCGGGTATAATCAACTGGAATAGCAGCCGTCGGGGAACTCGATGTTGGTGGAGGGCGAACTATTGTGGCCAAGGCCGTTATCTCCTGGACTTCCTTCCTCCCTCCGGTACAACTCCAGGTGATCTTGGAAAACTTCAGCCCGTGCCCGAGTAATTGCCAGGCCCAAGACATCCCATGAGTCCGCTAGATTGCATGAATTCCGTACTTCGCTGGTGCCTGAAATCGCTTCTGTGAGTGCCGAGGGTAATGAGTTCGGCTGGTACTTCGCATTCAAACCAGGCTCGAGTCGAACATTTGTTGGCTTGGCCACCCAATCAATCACTGCAATGAAACACTTGTGGCTATCACTTAGACATGCCTAATGTCCAAATGGTATATTTGTGGGCCCCGAACCCCACTTTTCCACTGGTATGTGATGATACAATAAACCTCAAGGAGAGGAATTTAGCTATGATTTCAGCTTCAATCAGTTCTATCACTCTTAACTACGATCAATAATAGAAGTTGCAAAAATGACTATAACTCTGACCTCTTTATATGCGTCTAAAATAGCCGGGTCGAGCGCGATGGTAATCAGGGCATAGAAGGCCGAAAGTAGGAATAGCTTCAGGCCGCGTGCTATGATGCATGTGATGTTGCGGTTTATAACTAATAAGATTGTCGGGACTTCTATGATAGGCTAAATTAGGAGGGGAATGAAGTACCTTGAATTTGGGCTATTTTAATTGGATCAAATCCCAGTCGGTATGCCAATTGGACCTTGGGCACGTCAAAGGAATGCTGGCCAGGCAGCGGCGAGCACACCCCGCTTCTCAAGTTCTGAAGCCCTCCCGCGTTGTCCAGACCCTTCGACATCATTGCTATCTCCATCCCTTTCCTCCGTTGTATGGCTCCCAAAGCCATGAATTAGAAACAGCCCACTCTATAGCTTCGAGCGCAACTTTTGCCTTCACGATGACCTCGTACACGTATCGCCCTTTGGGGGGTGACTCCTACATCCGAATTCTGCGAATCAACCCTGCGCCAAGCGACGATCGGTTGTCAGGGACCCTCACCCATAAGCTTCTGGATGATAGGCCCGTCTACGATGCGCTCTCCTACACCTGGGGCGCTCCTGATATGTCCCGCACAATCATCATCGACGGCCATGAACTCTCCATCACCGCCAATCTTGACTCAGCCCTGAGGAGGATGCGATCTCGTTCGGGAGCAGAACCAACCACAATTTGGGCCGATGGCATATGCGTCAACCAGGGAGACATTCGGGAGCGAAATCACCAAGTCCGCCTGATGCGCCGAATCTACAGTGAATGCCGAAGATGTCTGATCTACCTTGGCGAGGAGGCGGACGGCAGCGAGCAGCTTCCATCATTCATATTGAAGCTTGTCGATTCCATGGTTCTGATCGCCAGAAGGAACACTGCCCGGCAAAGGTTTTCGATCGACTCGAGCTTGCCCAAGACCGAAGATGACGGTTGGAAGGTGCTAGCAGCTTTCCTGAGACGGCCGTGGTTTCGTCGGATGTGGATTATACAGGAGTTCTGCCTTCCGGCCGATGTTCGAATGATTTGCGGTAGCTGGGAGATTCCGGGTGCGTATCTTGCCAAACTAGTGGCCACGGGTATAATGGAATTATCCGGTGCTCTCCTCGACACGCTTGGCGAGGAAGGGTTACAGGCTATGCTAGCCCAAAAGATCCACCTGTCGCTCCGGGTATGCCTAGGACGTGACGTTGACATACGGACTCCGAACTACGAGGGCATACCAAGGTGGTTAACTCTTATATGGCTTCTCGAAAATTGTCGCTTGTGCGACGCTACGGACCCACGCGACCATTTCTACGCCCTCCTTGGTCTGGCCGCCGATGTGGGAGACTCGTCGCTTGTTGCCGACTACTCAAAAGGTCTCGAAGAGGTAGAAATGGAGTTTGGAGGATTTTTGATCAAAAGTGGCTTTGGAGTGTCCTTGCTGTATGGCGCTTGTGAGGACCACGGTCGGGCAGGGGTTCTGCCATCCTGGCTCCCAAACTTCTGCGGTGTTGGTCAGTCTCGCTTGTCGATCTGGTCAAATAAGTCAGAGAAGAACCTTGCAGCGAAGATTACATTCGCCTGGGATGTAAGGACTCTTCTACTCAGCGGTCGTCGGCTTGATACTATTAAGGTGTTAGGAAGAGCGAGGGGCGGCGAATTCTGGTTAGATGGGTGGATTCAAGAGGTTGATTTACTTGTTGCTCAAGTGGATTCTTATCCTAGCGGCGTGGATATCGAAGAAGCGCTTTGGAGGACGATCACTACTAACAGATCAGTCGATGGAAAGACCCCAGCACCAGAGGAGTACTACGACATTTACAGACGCAGTCGAGACACGGATCTCTTTGAACGACATTATCGCAATTTGTTTCCGTACGAAGCGTTGGAATCATTTCATGAAGTGTTCCGGTTTCACCACGCTGTTCGAAGAGGGAGATTCTGCATCACGAACGGTGGGCTTTTCGCTATGGTTCCCGACTACGCACAGGTGGGCGACGTAATATTCGTGATCGAAGGAGACCCCCAAAGGGCTACGTTTGTGATTAGACGGGAGCTGGGCGGAGAAGACTTTGAGTATACATGGGTCGGCCATACATATGTCCACGATATATGGAAGGTGCATAACTATAGCAAGTTGGGCTGGGAGGATATTGCTTTAAGATAGCTAGGTCTTATTATATTAGAGGTCTATTAATAGTCCATTTCAGGCTAGGGTTAGCTAGGTAATTAAGCTCTTAGTAAAAATATTTTTTTTTTATAAAAAAGGCCATAAATAATTCTAAAAAAATAAGTTTTATAATAACGTATATGATAAG
>JABCKD010001425.1:0-10815 GCA_013186415.1 Fusarium sp. NRRL 66088 | reverse complement strand
GAGGAGGGGTGCTGTGAGGAGGAGGAGGGGGGGGACCTCCAGCATTCGTTGAACCATTCGTTGAACGGTATGGGCCCCATCCTCCTGCTCCAGACTTGTCGTTGCCAGAGTTCGAGCCATTACCAGAACCCTTCTTATCTTGGTTTTGGAACCGACCCAAACTCCACGCGCCAAAGCCCACACCGATTACCAACATGGACATGGCCACGTTACCCAGGCCTTGGAAGCCATCCCACCACGTACGGAAAGCCGGAGCCAGGGTCTGGCCGAGAACAACGAGGATTAATGCTGAAGCGAAGCCGGCGGCAAAGCTGTTGACGTTGGGTTTCATGGACGGTAGGTATAGGAATCCGGAGCCAGAGGAGTGCTCAGGGATGACGAAAATGTCATACTTGCCCGGAGGCAAGCCAGAGCCCTTCGGCACTCCGCCATGAGGAGGCGGAGGCGGCCCGCTCATAGTCGACTATCAGCTCGAGTGGTTGTGTCAAGTTGTGTGTTCGGGCTGTCGGTTTCGGGGTCGCAAATCGTAGGCGGGATCGCTCGTCTATGGGATTCTTGAGGAAGCCATCAAGGCAAGAGGTAAGACTAACTAACAACAGGTCAGTGGAGGCCGCCTCTATACCTAGACAGCGATAGGTATGTGTGCCAGCACAGGTCGTTGGGGAAGTGTCGACGGTAAGAGTTGAAAGAAAGTTTTGTTCCCAAGTGGTTGGGGCCAGCAAGGTTTAAGAATTTTTGAGGTTGGACAGACTCACACAAGACAAAAGCCGGGAATACGGCGATGGGATCAAAATGTTAGGCTCCGAAGCAAAAAAAGGGCTGCTTCCAAGAGACCTAGGTAGGCAAACAGTGACAAACAGGAAGCGAGACGAAAACGTCGACGTCCTGTTTGCTTGTCAAGCTCGGGATTGTGTTTTGTGCAAAGGGGGGTTAGCACGATGACAACCGGGATTGTTCTTGTTCGAGAGAGAAGAGGGGGAAAGGAGGGAGGAAGGCAGAAGGAAATCGGTGCTGGAGATGTGGACCGACAAGGTTGAGCACAACGGGACACAGCTCCATTTGTTTACATCCATCCACACTTTCCGGTGAAGTACTCTTAGGTACCTGCCTGGCAGCTGCACCCCTTCCAGCGTGCTACCCGCGCTAAAATCCAGCCTTTCCGCCCACGTATCCACCGGCGGGGCACCCGTCGTCACGCATACATATGACTGGCGAATGGCTGATCCTATGTTGAAGTGAGACAGGGGAGCCATGATGGACTCGAGTCTGACGAGAGGGTGTGGCTTCGTCTCGTCGTTTCTCTCTGTCTGTTTTTTTTTTTTGCTTCCTGTCGTCTTGGAATTGGCTGGGGGTCCATGGATCAGGATGGTACGATGGATTGGAGCCTAATTTTGCGGCGGGTGGCTCTTGCCTCCCATGTGCCAACTCTATCTATCCTATCACTCATCTCAGACTGACGTGCAGGAGAGTCCATCTCTCGCATCGACTTCTTCCTTGAGATCAACACAAAATCGCTCGGCTCACTCAATCTTGGCTCCAGGAGCAAATGCAAGGACGATAACCGAGAAAGGCGACTCTTGGATTGAGCTCGACGTTGTCATTATTGCGTTGTATTAATTACTCCTCAGCCTCGTCAGACCATCCTCCATCACCAGAATCCATTTCTCGTTCCATCTCTCGTCTTCTCTCATCTTCTTCTCACCCTGGCCTCCATTTCGGCCTGCCAGCGCTCCCGCCTCCCGTCATTCAACGGACGCGACCGTTTATCTCGGCCTCTAACGGTGTTGTTCGGGTTCATTTCCCTTCGAGACAAGAGGCGGTTGACAACCAGGTCTCCCCTGCTTGTCGCTGCCAGGGCTCCTCCCAACGCCTCTCGTCTTCCCCATCTCCTTGTCAGAGGCCACTTGGCGCGTGTCCGGTTCGAACACTGCTGAAGCGCATTGACAAGACCCTGAGGATCAAAAGACCAGACCACAGGACCGAGGAAAAAGAAACGCGGCCGTTGAGGATTGCGTGGGCTCGTTCGTAAGCTCGTCCCAACTCTTGAACCTCTTGGGTTCCCACACGCAGCGAATGGCCATGCTGTCAGCTTCCCCGCCTGTCGATCTCGTCACAAAGAACAACAATCCATGGCCTGGTGTTTTGATGGCGGGCCGTCATCGGTGTCCTGGAGGCTTCCTGGAGGCTTCCATGTGTCCGCCGTTTTCCTCTGCCACAACAATCCTTCAATGCCTGACCCTTGTCGATTGGCTTGGGCGCGACTTCAGTCTTCCTCCTCCACCCACCAATCCCCCCTCTGTTTCCGCAACTCGTCCCTCCTCAACTGCTCTCTCGTCGCTATCAAGGCCTTTCCCAGAAGGTTCTCTCCCCAGTGCTGTTGAAAGTCCATGGCTCGGTTTTCGTTGTAGCCGATACCCCAAACTCGGTCCTTTGATGCTGCTTCGACGAGGATTCGGTTTCCTGTGGCTAGCAGCTTGCGGCCAAGATGTTTGTTTTGGGTAAACTTTGCCATGTTACCCGCTTCGACCACTTTACTCTTGACGGGGTCCCACTCATCGTGGGTAAAGCCAACAGTCTTCTGACTGAGCAATTTTTGATTCCGGGGGCTTGAAGTTGCCAGGATCTCGGCCTGGTGACCGGTGTCAACAAAACGCGCAGCCTTGTAGTACATCATGAACTGCTCTGCGCAGTTGAACGTGATTGACCCATCTGGGCCTGTCTCGTCGATATCACGACCGACGAGTTTGGATATCTCGGCTTTGCTAACCGTGAAGACGGAGGGAAACCATTGACAGAACTCTCCATACTTGGCATTGAGCATGTGAAAGAACAGATAACTATCCTGGCCCTGGCCCTGTGAAGACTCAAGAGGCTTTACCCCCACCGACTTGCGCTTTTTACCCATGCCTTTCCGCCATCAATTGGGTCACGATGTCGATTCTGGCCGGTGTTCAGTGTTGCAATTACGAACAAGCGAATGACTACTCCGTACGGATTCGGCGAGTATCTTATTACTATCTGGCCATGGGATAGACTTTCCTGGGTGAGTCTACACCGAAGATACTTTTCTCGACGTCACCATGATTGGAAAGTTTAACTTTGGTTCCTGGACTATCCTTCTATGATTGGATCCTTGCCACGTTTCGGCTGTCAAACTCAACTCTATGAGCCTCTATCCGCAAACAACACACCGATACCACCTACCTACGGCACCGAAAAGTACGGCCCTCGTTGGTCATCATGTGTCCGCAGCTTCCGCGACGCCGGCGACCTTGAGGCCGCCAAGAAGTGAAGTGAGTGGCTGGCAGGTGAGAGGCCTCGCCCACCCAGCCACCTTGACACGCCAACCACTTTGCATTGTCAATAACCTCACTCACTCACGGCACAACTTGTGTTTACATTGCGTGGCACAACTTGTTCCAATCACTACTTTTCTGCATGCACTCGTATTTGTACAACTGTCAATGCCTTCATAACTGTTCATTAGGTATTTTCCCTGGCCCTGGCGCGAATTCCCACGACCCATCACGACGACACAACCCATGCTCGGTTGTCCTGGCAACTGGACAACCGCCAATCCGACTCGCGGTCGGCAGTGACGTCGCTCGCCTGCATGTACAGTGGGCTGTACTAAGCCGTTTTTGCTCCGCAGCACAACTCAGCGCGCAGAGTGCATCTCTGTCTCTGTTCCAGCAGACGCATGTCTCTCAGTTGGTTGCAGGTTGACGAGCATTGATGAAGAAGACATACATGATGCCTGAATCTTTTTTTGGTCCTGTTGCCATGGCATTCCCTCGTACGAGGTTATTCCCAATGGCCTCGTTGTTCTAGACCAATTCTTTTCTCCTTCACCGCAACCAGCGGTTTTGCCCACTCGTCTCTCGGACCCCTGCTCCTTTAGCGTAGGTATCTACCTCTTTTCCCTCTCACAAGTCACTTCTTGTACCCCCCATGACGGAGCGGGCCGCGTCTCGAGGTGTCCATTTTTCCTCTGCAGCGAAATTCCCATAGAGTCGGATCATGGCGTCTGTGTTGGTTCCAAGCAGGTTTTACTGTGCTACCAAGTAAACAATAAACTTAGCCCGCCTACTCTGTAGTTACCAGTCGATCATGATGTCGTCGATTGCCTCTTGGTCTGTCTTCTTTCCTCGGTTGTGTCAAACTTGAGTCTTCAAGGATGAGGCACGCGCGGGTGTTTGTGGGCCTTCTTCCTCCATGTCTCCACACCATAAATGTCACTGAAGCTCTCAGAGCAAATTTCCCAATATTGACAAGGAACAAGGTATCATTCAGAGTTCAAGCTTTCATGTACAATCAACGGCAATGCAGAAAGACCCTGAATTTTTCCATGCTTTACTCTCTCATTTCCCCAGCATCAAATTCAAGCCCTAGCATTAAAAAAAAAAAAAAACATAAAAAGCGCAATGCACAAATTGAATTCTTATGCTACAATCGAAGAAAAGCTCCTCCCATCAAATAACGCAAATCCTACTGTTCCCAGAAAACCTAAGACGCCCTGCGTATTCCCCATCAAATGACCTTGTCCTGTTCAACTTTGTACAGCGAGTGTTGCCACGTCTGCAATCCATGATAGTCCGACCATCAGCATTTTCATGACCCAGAGCCACCAGACCACCACTTGAACTATGAGCAGTATCAACTTCACCAGCACCACCAGTAGCAGCAGTCACATCTTCTTGATGCGGTTGTTGGCAACCTTGACCTTCGCCTGCACCCGTCCCGCGTCCTCGTCCAGCTTATCCAGCATCTCTGTCTGCCGCTCCACCTCATCGTAGATCTGAAGTCCCATCTCTTTCTGTCGTCGGATAATAGTTGTGAGTTGATCAACAGCGAGGTCCTGGTTCTCCATCTCTTCCTTCTGTAGTTGCAGTACTCCTTGGTTGTCCAGCTCGCGAGTCTTGTCCGTCTCGGGCAAGGGAGCTCCGAGAACCCGGCCGCTGGGTCGACCTCCCTTGAGAAGCCCGGCTTTGTCGGCTGTCGATGCCTGGCCCTGACTGGATCCACCCAGTCCTGAAGCAGATGTAGAGCTGGGCATACTGTTGGAGAGCCTATCAAGACCCTCCCGCTCCATCCGTGTCTGAGATACTAGATCGCGACGGCGTCGTAGTTCGCCCTCACCCAGCCGACCCGACTCTTGTATTCTCCGTAGTCCATCTGCCAGTGTCGCAATAAGCGTACCACTCCTCACGAGGACCCTCTTGGCTGCTGCGCCTGCTTCCGCTGCAGCCGTCGAGTTGCCATTATCCACAGCCGCGTCCCGCCTTGATAGACATTGTCGCGCCTCATGAAGATTCTGCTTCAAATCCCTGTGAATATCCAACCATGTCCCAGGATCCGCCGCGCCTGGTGCAGCACTCTTGACTCTTCCCGCCGCCGAAACCGAGGAATTCGTTGTGCTCGAGCTCGGCAGGTTCAGGAAAGCTCTCCACGCTGAAGTATCGCGCCACCGTCGATCGGGCGACTCGGCAATCGCGCGCAGGTACTTTTCCAATCCATCCTGACGTTCCCGCGTCAACTCCAGCGAGTTGACGGTCGACTTGAGCCAGTGCTTTCCGGGCAGAGGCTCTGGAGGCGCAGCGCCAACCTCCTGCACGAGGGTCTGGTTGAGGGTGTCAAAGTCGGAGTATCGCTTCTGAACGACGAAGGAACGTAGAGGAAGTCGGAGGGTGATGTTGTAGAGGGTATACGGCTTCTTGGAGCCTTCGTCGGAGACGCTCGTGGACGGGATGGCGATCTCGGGCGGCGGTGCCATGGTGATGCGCTGTGACTGCTACTCTCTCTCAACTCGTGTGCGTGGTCCAATGGCGGTATGCGAAAACAAAGACAGTCTATGATTGAGCTCAGAGAAAATACGGCAGCAATATGATATCCTTTGCGTCAAGGAAAGTTGTACAACAAGGAGAAAAACCAGGAATGGAATCAAGGCACGAGGGATGGTGAAAGCGTCACAGCCGCCAAGACAAACGTGCCTGCCTGACGTAGGTACCTGGCCCATATTCATACGGTGAGAATCTGCAGGGGCTTAGTGCGCTCTGCGTGCTGGAGCCTGACCTTCGGTGAGGTCACGGCGTCCGGCATTCTGGAACGCTAAACTGCAATTGGGTGGGCATGCGACCTTGTACAGTGAGAAAGACACACTGTATATCATTTATCTCGCGCGTTGCATTCCATGAGCTCGGTATTGCTGATCTCATGAATGGATGGATTACTTAACGAAACAAGCCTGCCCTTGCTTAGCATGGCGCCTTGCTTATACTCAATTCAATCGATCCCTTGACCGGCCAGGGCACGAAGGCGGTACAGCTGCTCACCTTTATCTTTTTTGAAGCGGCTGCGCAGCTCGTGAAGGGCAGCACTATCATCTAAACGGAGCGGGTGGACCTTGGGGGATCGCAGGAGGATAAAAAGCCAGTAGGCGGCAGAAAGGTGTATATTCCACTCTAACTAGCCTGACAAGAACGAGCTTGGGGCAGCCTTATCATCGTCAAGGGATCGCAGCAGGTGGAGGAAAGCGGATGCTTCGTCGTCGATCTTGTAACCGCGGACAACATATCTATATCGAACACGGGCTTCGCCCCCCTTCTTGCCCTCGTTCATGCGGTCCGTAACGATGGTATCTATATAGCCGAGTCGAGCAGCGAAGTTATCTATAATGGCATCTGTCGGGCCGGTGGCATAGATCTTGCCGAGGCTGCACGCCATGCCAATCGAGCCAACGGCGAGCGCGTTTGACTCTTCAAGAGCGCAGGTTCCGGCAGTGATGATTCCGAGCCCAAGTGGTCTCTCGCTGAGATATGTCTGGAGCCTGGCTCGATCGTCGGGATGAGCCCCTTCCTCCATCAGAGCGTTGACGCGAGCTTTGTCGGTTCCTAGAAGGTTGACCACAGGGAGGGGCCGGGCTGCGTCGCGCGAAGGCGAGAGGGGAAGGCCCTCGAAGCCTGCTGCTAGCAGGGTATTGTAAAAGCCCATTCCCCGGACCAGGCCTCGGTGCAGGCTCATCTTGAAGTCGACCTCGTCACGGCCCATGTTGCCAATCGAATTGGTTGGCTGTTACTGGCCGGGTTAAAAGAGGCGGACAGCATCGACCTTACGCTCATAGTCCTCCGCACGAACGTTGAAGTGAAGGGCAATACTGGTTCACGCCTTCGTCCAATGCGAAGTTAGCTGCCACACGATCGTGGTATGTGATGACCTCAAACTCAGAACCTCGAACGGCGGTATGCGTTGAGAGGGAACGGCGGACAAGGAGAACCATCTCATGCTCGGCAATTAGGTGGTAAGCGTTGAGGGCTTCGATGTCTTGGAGATGGTCCACAACCTTGGCATCCCACTCGCCAGACTTCGTTCCGTCTTCCTAGTTGTCGCACAGGTCAAGCTTGAAGGCCTCCTTGGTCAGATGACATAGAGCATCCTTGGACTTCTCGAGCGCCTTTGAGAGGACCATTGCTGCCGCTCTGGCTATCGCTGCTCGGCCTAGCCCCCATTTGACCTACAGCCATCGCAACATCGCCTCCCCAAGAACCGTTCGACGTTAAGACCATCGCCGCCTCTTTCTCCCCCCTTTGATATCAACGACACCACCGACTGGTCTTAGTTCCCTACTGCCCAACTCGTGACGGCAGAGGAGATCAACCAGACCGACTGGACCAGCAGGAGCCTGAGGAGTCTTCATTGTCCGGACTTTATCCCGGGTTTGGCATATGCCAAAGGTAAAGATCCATGCATATTCACTTCGAATAACACTGACGGTAATTGTAGTCAACCTCCAAAGAAACACGGCAGCCCCGAGCGATATGCCCCGAGAAGGCTTCTCCCGATCCGTCGAGCCAGCCGGCGATGCCCTGCCGGGAACAACAACGCCGCGGCAGCAGCAGCGTCAAGTCGTCCCGGTTCGGCGCCTGGGTCTAGTCACAGCCCCGATTCACGGTCCGAACCGCCACCCGCAAAGGACGACCCGCGCTCTAAGGACGCGGCACCACTGCTCGTCGGCGTCGTGGTCGCCAGATCCACTAACAAAGCAAGAAAAGCCCGCCTTCCCGACGATCAAGTCAGATTTAGGCATATCTCAGTGAGACACCATGCTGTCAACCGACTGAGCAGCCCTGGCACTTGGCCTGCTGTGATGGTTAATGACACGCTCTCGGAGGGAAAGAAAATAGCCCTGAATGACATTCTCATCAGCCAAGGCCTCTGGCGTGTTTAGAAAGCGACATCGTCATTCCGCTTCCCCCACTTCAATGTCTTTGATGGCGTCACCGCTGAAGTTCGCGACGCGTGCCTCGCTTATGTTTTTGAAGATGATCGTGAGAGAGCCTAAGAGTACTTTAGCAAACTTTATTTCGGCATCAGTCTTATCTCGACTGCTCCTGGAATGGGCACAGCTTGGTCAAGGGCTCGAAGGGGCGGTGGGGGGCGGCCTCTGAGCAACCCAACGGAAATAACACAGCTATAACACAACTAAAGCTTATACCCAGGCTTCATGGGCTTTGGTTAAGGGCGGCTGGGTGGAGGAAGCAGATAGAGTTTCTCACAGTGTGGCTCTGAAGGATGATTGCGAAGGCCCCGGCGGCCTTTACGATGTTGGCGATGTGGAGTCCGCGACTGAGTTGGCGATCTTGTGGTCTATGTTGTAGAGAACCATTGTGCCCTTTGAGATAGTTGAAGCCGGGCCCTCGATGGGATAAATGAGCCACAAGATAGTCAAGGGGAGCGATAAGCGCAGCTATTGTCATATTTGAGGCTATGTATACACGATCTGATGGAGTAAAGCTACAGCTATGAGTTCAAGAGGCCGTGAGTTTGGTCCACATAGTCCATTCACACATAGCTTGGACGTCAATTGGGCCTGGCTCAAGTTGAAGCTAAGTCTTCACCATAATATCTTTGCGTTATCGAGTAAAGTACTACTGAAGAGTTCTATATGATTGAGTCATTAGTAGTAGTGTGTTGTTGTTTGCCTTTTAAACTATCAACTCACGAAAGATTATCCCTCTATAGAAGATTTTTTGAAGTTACCCCTGAGTTCAGCGCCAGGAGGTGGTTTATGACAGATAAAAGACTTGGCTAAGAGATTCAATACCACCCAAGAATGAATTGAGTCTATGATTCCTCTGTGTATCAAGCCTTGTTGAAGCGCTTGTCCTGGACTAACCCTGATATTCCAGTTGCTCGTTGCCATGCCAAGCTGGGGATCCATGGATTCATCCACCGTCAGTCAGGGAAGATTAAGTCTCGCCTACCCCGACAAGCTCCAACGAGAGACAGCCTCCCAATAGGAAATCGCCTCCTCACTCCTTGATCGATGGGGGCTTCCATGTATACCGTGGGTACATAATGCCTTCAGAGCTTCTCTGTGCAGGAAGCAGGACCACGGCATCGCAATGAGGTTCGGGATTGCCGATGTGCCCGACCAAGACTTCGACCCCGTCCAGCATATTGTCCTTGACAGCGCCACGGTGACTATTGACAGTGGCTTCACCAACATGGCCATGAAGAACTTTGCTGTTGACGATTGGGATAAGCTCCGCGAGATACTCCGCCATGTACCACTCTACCACCCCTTCTGGAGAGTCCATGCGTCTCTTGGCGAAGAGATATGGGAAGGCGAATAGGATACATCCATTATCCCCCAAGCTCCTCTGGCAGAGTTCGACGTTGACCTACTACCCCTTCGACACTGGATAGACGGCGACGTTAATACACAATTCGGCTGCCCCGAGTGCTCCATGCTCTTCCTTAATGCTGGCCAACTTGTTCAACACCGCCGGGACTGCCACAATCTCCTACATTCCCGTCATCCGGTAGAAGAGGCTCATAGCTGCCAGGAAGCTATCAATCAAGTTTGCCCGGACACAAGACGACAGAACGGCAAAGGCGATCTAACTCCTCTTAAAAATTATGAGTAACTTTATATAAATATATTAAAATCATATGCTAATTTTATTGGAATTTTAGACATTTATTACTTATGTTATTATTATTCTTCGTTTATTTTAGTAGCTGCTCTTAGGTAAGGATAAGCTATTCGACTTTCTCCTTGGTCGATTACGACCAAGATCGGGGGGCTCAGCTTAAAACATTAACCTCGTTACTAGTACCAAACAAAGAGTTCTATAGGCTGTCGGTCGAGTCGTTTGCGACATGATAGATTTAAGTGTCAAGCTCAAATTCGGATAGGATGGCAGAGAGGTAATAGCAAGATGTACCGGAGCCGAGGTGTGGGTGTCATTTAATAGGTAGTTTGGTAAAGACAGACCAGACTTCTTCTGAGCGAGTTACCAAGAAGGCTCCAGAGGCGAAGGCGTTGAGCCCATAGGGATGGCGGGCGATGAGAGAAATGTGACAAGTGATCCAAGAAATACAGACATCAAATTCAAAGGAAATTCCATCAGGAGACAAAAATTACCCCGGAAAACACTTTTCTGGGGTGTTGGTGGTAGAAGGGCCGAATCCCACACTCGACAACACCCTCACCGAGGGTGACCCCTGAAGGCTAAGTGTGATTCACATCCACCTCCGGATGCTTTGAGCGCAGTTGGCTCTGCGGAGCCCCACAATCCGAAGCAACTTGAAAGAGTTACAACCGGCATCTCCGCTGACGGAGAAACAATAGGGCTTAGCAGTCTTCACGAGTAGTTCTTGGGTGGCACGCTTGGATTTCAGCACCGACTCCAACCCCACTGGTAGGAACATCAAAGAATGTAACGTTTATAAGGGAAAGCCTCTTGATAGGAGTATCAAAACAAGAACACTATGGATTTCAGTTCTAAGAAGAGGTTGTGGCCAGATTGAGGG
>JABCKD010001423.1:0-57738 GCA_013186415.1 Fusarium sp. NRRL 66088 | reverse complement strand
CCCACCCTACCTCCTATATACTATATTATAATAGGTATTTTCTAGACTCAAAGTCGTCCAGAAGACCATTGCAGACGCCCGTTCTAGAGCTGATCCTGATCTCGTCACCCTCCGCCTTTGGCTCCGGCTAGCAGCGCCAGCGTCCTTGAATACATCGGCTTTTGATGCGGCTCTGTCTGCGCCGTTAATCGCCGAAAACGTTGAGATGCCCACACTGGCGATCATATGATCTACTACGCCCACGCCGGTTATATATCAGAAAGCGCTTGGCTTGCCCATGGCCCATGGCGATGAATGGCCGAGGAGGGATTGAAGCTCACCACCCGCTCGGAATTCAGGGGCTGCATCCTTAGGGAAGTCATTGGTCGCATTGACTACAGCCCTGGAGCTACTACAGGAACTGTTCCTCATCTACATCGCGGCCCTGTCTTGTCGTGTGTTGGAGCGGGCGGGTTAGCTGAAGCGCCATTGGAAGTAAGTAAGTTGGATATAGTGATGAGTCTTTCTCGGTAGACACATGTTGACATCTATTTATAGGAGTACCGCTTGATATTCCTCATACTCGACCACAGGGAATATCCCCACGACGCCCTGAGGGCATACAACGTGGTGATATGTTCACACTCCTTTGTTCGGGGGCTGCTCCGGGACAGGGACGTGGTGGCGTATCAACACCGCATTGCCCCCGTAGCTCCTCCGCGTATATATAACCAACCAGAATCGATACACCCGCCCTTTTAGAACTGGCAAAAGACATTAGAGAAGAAGCTCCCGCCGGCCGCCCAATCACCGAAACGCTTTATCAGCCTTTGATTGTCGGCTTTTGCACTGCGTTCAATAGCAGTTTCTCCCACGCAAAGAGGGCTCGAGACGCTTATATCATATATACCTACGCGCACGCTCTGCCATGGCCGCACGCTCTGCCATGACGACACGCTCTGCCATGGCGCTGCCAACTCTCACCGTTCACACCTCACCATTAAGATGGAGGAGGAGACCGTGGTGGCGGAGCCGAGGAAATGAGGAGCGTTGAAGTCGAATAGCGTCAAGTGGCGGTTGCTGGGCGCCTTCTGTAATCCGGGCAGATGTCAGAAGAGACGGCCCTATCGCCCGAGATACATATCCATATCGGCAAGTTTGGATGCCAAAAGTTGCCTGGCGCTTGCGAGCTGCTCGAAGCAAAGCCGGCAACTCTTAGCGAGTTTGGTGTTCAGAAGGGTTCGCCTGTATGGCACGCAAACGAGACTTGCACGCGCCCTCGAACTCTATGTGTCGGACGGAAAAGCCCTCCCTCTGCCGTATATATACCAGAGTGTTTGGTACGTGATTCATATTATTATGCTTGACGATTTGCTAACGGCGCTTTTGGCAGATCGCTTAAGATCATCATTCACCTACCGCTACGGATGAATATGGGCCAACCCCTTAGTGATGAAGAGGCGCAGATTCTCGAGGGGCCTACACTGCCGGGTCTTATATTTCAGGCCCTCAGACCCTCACGTAACGTCGCTGTACTTGAGGTGGATGTCGTGGAACAGAGGAATCCAGACAACTGCTTCCCAAAGTTTAGTGCCTCATGCTGAAAGCAATTCCCGCTGTCATATCTATGGCGATCCACGAGTACGCAGAGAAGATGGGATCTGTCAGGACTGCGGCGGTCCAAAAACCAAATACCGACAAAGATGCGACGACTGTTTTGAAGCCATTCTGAAGCAGGTTTCGCCACGGGATATGCGACAGGAAATCAACCCGAACATAAGACAGAGTGACATGGGAGGCAAAAAGCGGTGTTCCACACTCAACAACCTCGTTTCCCTATATATGTTCACTGCAAATCAAGGCATGCACTGGCAGACAGCGTGTGGATTTCGCCAGGCAAGCCTCCGAATGATGCCCCACGCCCATTTACGACTAGGACTGGGTCAGAGATCTTTCTCATCAAGGTTCCTTATATGTCATGTTTCGCAAGAGCCTGATGCCTTGAAAGATGAGGTCCGGAAGTGTGGAATCACTGAGAACCTCTGCTTCTTTATAACTAAGCAGTTGGCCGGTCAAATCAGAAGCAGAATCATCCGCACCCCGACAGATTTCCTCAGATGGAGTAGGTATGCATCATAACCAGGTCCGGCGAGGCATACCGCGGTATCAGAACACCAGAAGGACTGGATTTCAAGAAGGAAACATCAATTGCAGTGGGTTCTCGTTCTCCTTGTTTCCCTTTTTGGCTCGTTGAGTAGAGGCCTATTGGAGATGGATCTGTGGTGATGGGCAAACCACGAATGGCTCACGCACCATTCAAGGGATCATACACAAGAAACCCTCCTTAGGACACAGTTGGGAGGCATGGAACAATAAACTTGCTACCAGGATTGCGACGCTTGGTTGAGCTCTGCCAGGTCCTTGATTGTATTCCTGTCTTGTCCGTTCTCACCTGGCGTGAACTTCACACAAGGGTCGATGTCAGGATTAGACAAGTGATTAGAAACAACTCCACAAGGCTCAGGTCGTCTTTTCCTAAATTATGATCAAATTCATACATAAGAATTAGACAAGTAGTTAGAGAAGAATTTATGAGCACTGTATTTTGAATTGATCATTTCCTCCTAACTTATGATTAGCTAGAGCAATATTCGTGAGCATTTGTCGGAGAAGGGGAATGGCCACATGACAGTGAATTACTGTATCTTGATGTGCTAGGATGATAAAGCACGTCTAGAGAGCAAATCACCGGGTTTGCCGCATAATCTATATAGTAGGATAGTGGCTATTTACTTGCGGTGCGAGTCCTCTCTATTGGCCGTGAATCGCCCCCAATCGATATCCACGTTTAGTCACGCATCACCCTCTCAAGGTACCTAGGATATCAGGGGTTTTCTAACGCCTACAATATTGTTTGTTACCCTACCATGATTTAAAGATCTCAAAGACCGTGTATCATAGACCCCATCGTATAAGCGGCGGTAAGTCACATGTTATAGTGGCAGCCAAAGGTGGACAAATCGTATTCGTTTCGTATTTCATAACCGAGACTACTTTGCTGTTCCCCTTATTTGCAGTGCATGGTCCTCATATTCCTCCAACATAACGATCCGACATTCCTACACATGGCTATATGTGAAACTCCGACATGACCTAGCACAACTCCACGCTAGCCCGATATTCTCATCAAATACACAAGATTGATCAAGAGAAGTAGTGTTGACCTCTTGCCCATTCGTCCTTCAGGCTTCGTTGCCGCGGCTTCTCGAGCTGTGCCCATGGGCATGGGTGGTGAAATGGTGAGGCCGTAAAGCTGTAGGGGCTCCAGCAAAGTCCCAGTCGTGTCCAAAATACTCATCCCAAACTCCTCGTATATGTGGTATATTCGTGTCTATTCCCATTTCCAAAATCCCAGACCGCTTGCACCATGAGGGATATCAGTTCCCCCCCAAAAATAAAGATCCGACAAGGACAACTCAGTGCCGTCTTCTGAGTTCCATAGTCGATGTTGTGACAACTGTTTTGCCATTCCCTGCAGCCATCCTCGGAGCAAGGGCTGTTTCGAGCGAGGGTAGGCGAGAAGTAAAGAAATGGAGGGTATCATAATGCCGTGTAATCAAGACACCCGGCTCCGAAAGCTCCGTGATCAGATCGCGACTTTGAGGTACAAAAAGATGAAGAGAGAAAAGAAAGGCAGGCCTGCGCTCATCGATCAGGGTTGACTCGCCTCGCGTTCCTCTCGAATCGACACCATCGACGACGGTTGCCCAACCGGTAACATTGACGAGTGGCTCAATGGTGGCATCACAGCCGATGGCTTCACACCTGTAGCTGAAGCGGCACCGCTCGGGGCAGCGGTTCCATTATCGATCTTCTGCTTTGTGAGTTGCGAAGGATTGATTGCACCTTCACCATTCCCAGCTCGTGCGTTTGGCGTCTCAGCGGTAAGCTCCTTGTGTAGTGGCGATGATGGCGAGTTGGACTTTTTGCTTCTAGCATCGCCGTTGGCAGTATTACCGCCTCGAGAAGAATTGCGTGGAGAGACCCGGCCAGTCTAGTATACCGTTAGCATTGTCACAGGTGACCGGCAGCGTTGAACTTACCTGTTTTGCCCATCTGAGACCACAGCTGTTACAGAGATCTCTCTGGCCGCTGGGTCCTCTACGCCACTCAGGCGTGTTTCTTGTGTGGCAGTTGGCACAGTCTCGAACAATGTTGCCAACGCCCTTTCTTCTCTTACGCTTCTTCTTGTTGGAGAGCAGCCCGCCAAGTTCCTCAGCCAGGATACGGTTGACCTTTTCCATCTGCCTCAACTCAAACTGCCAGCTCGAGCATTTGGTCGTTCTCAGTTCGTCGAAAATGTTGTCGTCAGAAGCCAGCGCTGCATCTTGAGTTCCAGGTGCTAATGCGCCCCCAGCGGGTTGCGAGACGAAACCTGGCTGATGGGCCTGGTTATCTGACCTTGGAGTCGCTGCTATCGATCTAGAGCCTGTGCTTGCGGGGGCAATGTTGCGCGATGAAGCCTTAAGAAGCTTTGTCTGTGCAAGCAAGAAAGACGGCTTCTGACCTTCAGAGGCATCTCCGGGATACAGAGTAGTTTGGGCCTGTAGCACCTGACCCCTGCGATTCTGAACCTCGTGCTTGCATGTGACAATCTTTCCACGTCTTGCCTTCTCGATAGTTCGTCCAAATTCAGGCCGTGATTCCTTTCGCATGAGGTCCTGTATACTCGTCCCTACAAGGCTTTCTGGCTGGAGATCGAGCAGAGACCGAATGTTGGATGAAACGAACAAGAAGAGGCCCGAGGTCGAGAGTTTCGTCCAAAGTTCACTATCGCCAATGCCTCCATTTGCCTCAAGATTGCGGCGGCTGAGAGCGAACACGGGTCGCTTGCGTCCCACCAGGATGATGCACTTCCGACCCTTCCCTTGTTCGATGAAAAGCGATCCGTGACTTTCGAACCATGTGTAGCCGCTGTGCTTTCTGCGAATCCGGAAAACAATGTTGACGGGGTTGCCAGAAGTTGTATCCTTTAACTCGCGTGTAACGGGAACAATGTCAGATGGATGGCAGACCGTCGAGAGTGAGTTGCCAACAAGATCCGCAGCATCGTACTCGAGAACTCGTTTGCAAGCAGGTGATAGATAAAGGAAGAGACCCTTGAGCGAAAGGACATGGACAACGTCGTCGGTGTTCTCGAGAAGCATCTTATCCCACGACTGCTTGTGCCAGTCTGAAGGAAGGCCTTTGGGGCTGAACTGTTGCAATAGAGTCGAAACATCGTCAACGCCTAGCGTCTGTCCGTTCTCGGGTTCCCACTGGCTCGACTGCGGTGGTGTCCAGATGTACTGACCAATGTCGCTGTGCTTGTAGTTCACCTTCACACCTCCAAGCTCCTGGTTCGAGGCAATCGCATCGGGGCATTCGACGAGATCAATCTGGAAACCAATAAAGTACCTGATTTCGTCTGTATCCCAGGGAATGGGGATCATGGTTAAGAGATTCAGGAAGGGCTTTCCGCCCTTTCGATAGTTGATAAGACTCTGCTGGACCTCCTTGCCCTCGTGGATCATCTTCTTCAAGTTGTACACGGCGCCGTCGTCCACAAATTCGCGCTTGGAGCCCGCTTCGACTTTGCCATCCGGAGCTTGAAGAAAGCGACAGTTCTGACCAACAATCTCATGCCGACTGTAGCCTGTGAGATTCTGGAAGTTGTCGGAAACGTAAATAATGGGGCAATCGTTCATGGTAACATCGCAGACGACAAAAGCGCACGACATATCCACCGCACCGAGTTGAATTCTAGGATCTTTGCGTGTCGCAACCAGCCAGAGGGCTTTGAGCATGTCAAACCCACTCTTGGAGTACACGGTCTTCTCTTTCGGGTCTCGAGGGGTGCCGGCGTTTGTGGGTGTCGTCGCGACAGAAGTACTGGTTGGGTGTGTGATAGAGGACGAGGCCATGGTGGCGTGGGATTGGGGTTGAGGAGGAGAGACGACGGAACCTGAAGTTGTGGAGACCTGACGGGAGAGAGACGGGAGATTCTGGTTCGCATCGGACACCCCTGAGTTGAAAGTTTGGATCATGTTGTCGTTGGATTCATCTATCGTCTCCATGTCGGTTACCGTGGGAGCGGGCGCTGCGTTCGTTGTGGGAACGGTATTTTGGGGTACATTCATTGAACCATCATCCGGAGTAAGATCCATTGAGAAATCGTTCCCGACCTGGGGATTTAGCTGTCCTTGAGGGAACTGACCTGCCATGGGATTCCCGGCTGGTGAGTACAAGTTCATGGACGCACCGTTATTCGGCATTTGTGCCCCCACTGGCCCAACACTCATGTTGGCGAATGTGGAGGGGATCATAGATCCCATCATATCGGGGGAGATGGCTGAGTACTCATTAGGGTCCGGGGCCATGTAGTTGCCCATCTGGTTAGACATGGCGAGGGATGTATTAATGGTCGGGAAGCCGGCATTCATCGGCTGGTTGAACTGAAAGGAGTTGAGGTCGCCGTTGTCGGCTCCAAAGGTCAACATATCACCGGCACCCACGGATGACATTCTCCTCTGTCCCTGGTGCTGCTGCTGAGGAATCTGGAATTGGCTCATGGGGTTGGCGTAGGCTTGCGGCATGCTCCGTCGACGATATAGCTCATTCTGGTTGTCGATTATGATGTCGTCAAGCGACTCCCCTCCAGACATGAGAGAGGGGTCGGGCACCATGCCGGGGGGCATCTGATTCTGCTGGTTCTGCTGACCCTGTTGTTGCGCTTGTTGGTACTGTTGCTGATGAGGCTGCTGCTGCTGATGCAGCTGGTTGGGAGGGTAGAAGCCATCCATAGCGACAGCATCTGGCGGGACGGCCTAGCCAGGCGCTCAAGAGGAGTGGGCGGACGGATGTATCTTGTATCGCGATCGAGGGGAATGCCTGGGTCGAGTTTGGGGGTTTGCGACTGCTTGTCGGGTGATGGGATCGTCGTGCCGGAGGAGCGATTACCAGGGTCGATGGAATCGAACGGGAATGAGGGACAGGGAGATTTTTGAGTGGGAGAACAAGTTGTCGATCAGGTCAAGACGGATCTAGACGAGTCGAGTTGAGGTTGGCGTAGTGGATCCGACCGGAGAGAGCGAAAGGCCGAGAGAAAAAGAGAGGCAACTGGCGCTGGGTGGGTAGTCGTAGACAGTCGATGCGCGGGGGTGGATATTCAGGCTCGCGGTTGTATCGCCCTTGGCAGAGCTCCTTGTCGAGTCAAAGGGCGCAGGCGAAAATGAGTCAAATGAAGCTGTATCGAAGTCGGAACGGGTTTCGAAGCCGAATCGCGTCGAGTAGAAAAAGGGGAAAGATGGCTATCGCTTGAATAAGGGGGAACAAAAGCGAGGGATGCAGAAGTAGAGTATGGGATATGGCAGAAGGAAGAATGGATGGGAATGCGTGAGAAGTGGATGGAGTGTGTGGGTGGGGAGGGGGAAAATGGTGGACGCTGGATGGTGGATGACGGGAAGGCGGGCGGTGACTGCCGTGTTCTGCAGTTGCAAGTGCAATCCCGTTTCCTTGTGCAGGAAGCCCGGCGTGGCCGGTACCTTCTCTCACGATAGGAGGGTACTTGGGTGCTTCGTACACAGTGGGCTCTGTTCGAGGTACCCGCCGAACATGGCGCATTGTGGAGGAAGAAGGGATGGTTTCTTTGATGGAGTACCTCTCAACAAGAGGAACCACGGGGAGACGCCAGAACTTGAAAGAGGAATACGTAATTCTTCTCCAAGAAAGGGTAAATTCGTCTAAAATATCATAATAATCCCAATATTTTAGAGCCCTTTCATTGCATCTGGTTAATTATTCTTAGGGAAGGATAAGCTAATATGGCATTTTCTTTGCCCCGCGATTTTATGCATGTTGGGAATGCTGTAATTGACCTTCAAGATGCCTGCCAACCACTCCAGCTCTGTCCATTTGCAACTCTGTCCAAATCGTGATAGCAGTATTCAGACGGCTTGAGATAACTGCCAAAAGAAAGGAGAAATAGGTGCTGAAATTAACATGTAGCTAAAGTACCTGGCTAAACCACTATCGCGCAAGGAGAGTAAAAAACCAAGACATCAGTAATCAGCCACTTCAAACACGCCCCAGGCCTCAACTCGCCTCCAAGTCCGAAACCTTGCGGGATTCTTCCTCCATATCTCCCCTATCCGCCCGGGTCTATCTTAAGCCTGAAACTGACAGCTGTCTTGTGAACAATCTAGGGAAGCCTGAGACAAGTCTCGACTTGCGAAAAAGTGAGACATGGCATGTGAAGCCTTGCCTCGTCCGGGTCTTCTCACTGCGACTATCTTGTCTCATGGCTTGGCTCCTGCGGGCGACGCCGTGTACCTGATTTACAATCGTTCGATTGACCTGCGAGCTGTGCCCTTTGGAAGCAGAATGCAAGAGTCCTGAAAGGTCGGGAACCAGGGCATGTTCCTGATTCTGTTCTCGCTAAACAGCTATATCCTTGTCAACCCTGTTTCTTGACACATGTCAAGCCAACAACACCGGAAATCTTGAGAGCTATCAAAATCTCAACTGGCCTTACCCGTCCCGCGTCTTAGACGGAAAGACACTCATTCCACCTCATCCCTCGGCAAGTTCAGCCTCCCGGACTGAAGGCTCCAGCAGCAGCAGCAGTAGCAGCGAGGTCTGACGTCATACGTCGCGTGCCGACAAAGGGAGACATGATGAACGAGAACGTATCAAGAGGTTACCTAACTCCTCTCAAGAATAGTCACAACATCTATATAAAATATAATCAAATTTTAGACCTTTCTTTACATAGTTTTACTTTATTTTACTTCTCATTAGAGGAGGATAAGGTAGTGTGTGGTGGTTGGGCCAACGGTTGAACATGGTGCACGATGCACGATGATTCGTCTTGAACAAGATAACTCTAGCTTTGAATTAAAGGCGCCAGGTGGTGTTAAGTATATATCCTACCTAATCAAAATGCCCCCTTGTTTTGCCTCGACGCCAACACCGACGTCTTCTATCCCTCTTCTTAATCACTCCCAGAGCCCTGGCAGCTCTCTGCCTGACCCTGGCACGACCAACGCTCCAGCCTCGCGGCCTCTCCATAGGGCATGACAACCTCCACCCTTCAAGTCAACAGCCCACAATGCTCGTGTCGCCGTTGAGGCTTCATAGCGAACTGGGCGACTTGCCTGCTGGCGGGCGTTTCGCGGCAGCTTTTGGTATCATCTGGAAACAGAACTATATGTTCCTCGTAAACTTGCACGCTCCTCATCATATGCCTTCTTTTGACCCTTGTGCATCATGCCGTGAAGTGATAACTCCGTGGAAACAGAGTCCACCCCATGTCGTGACGGTCCCGGATACGGGGCTTCATGTCACTCCCAGACTAGTTGAAGAAACCCATGATTGTCCGCTGAGACTCGGGTGAAAATTGTTGCAATAGCGGTGTAGGGTCCACGCCGACTGTTGTGAGAAGTGCCTTGGTTGCCACGGCCACGCGGTTGGCAGTCTGTCCGACGAGGGTCTCCGCCTCGAGGGCTTGGGCGATGAAGACAAAGATCTTGCCAGCCTGGTTCATCACAGCTGGATGTCGCCTATCGATACATGGTTAGCTTGTCCATCACAACACCACATGATAGTTCATATAGGCGAGAACTTACTGGTCAATCAGCTCAGCGAGATAAGCATAAGCATAAGGCGCCGCCTCTTCGTCGTTGGTCACAGGTAGCGTCTCAACCCATTGAGTAATGACGTTCTGGACATCGCCGACAGTGCTGGCGTTGTAGTGCAGGATCTTGGCAATGGCTGCGCAAGCATTCTCGGTCGCATACACATTGTCCTCATTTCGGGCATCTGCCACCTGGGTGACCTGGAACAGGAAGGGAACAGAGCCTCCAAGAAACTGAGCCCAGGGCGCTCCACCTCTGTGCGCAGCAACTCCGATACCGTAAGCCGCAGCCTGGCGGATAGCTGCTGAGGGGTCTCGGCAGCCATCAATGAGCGGCTGGGTGATGTAGTTGGCGTATCGTGTGCTCTCCGGGCCGCAATACTCCAGCACATCGTCCATGATGCAGAGTCCCCACTGGCGTTGAGTAGGGTCGGGTGAGGTCAAGAAACCCTCGTAGGTCGACATCAGACGCTCCCAAGCGGGAAGGAAAGCGGCGCCATGGTTCTTGAAGATGGCATGGAAAGCCTTGTTCATGTCCGACAGGAGAGTCTGGTCGTCCTCAATGGCAATCAAGGTATCTTCAGCCTCGTCCTCAACATCGTCGGCGGTAGCCCCCTCCTTATCCTCAGCGCGCTGAGCAACACGGTCCTTGTAATCCTCAATGGCCGAGTGGACTGAGTCAATAAATCGGCCCAGGTGGACAGGGGTGAGGCAGTCCTTGCCCAGAACCTCCACAGACTCGTAGAAGCATTGGTACATCTCAGCCAGGGTGTCGATGGCAGGCTCCGCAGTCAGAACCTCGAGGAGCTTGTCGACAGTAGCGGCCCAGAGCCCACGGAGCTCGTTGGACTGGGGGCCATAGGCCTTCTTGTAAGAGCTCAGCAGCTGGGGAACCAGCTTGGCGGAGATATAGCGAACAGGGTCGTGGAAGAAGAAGGCAAGACCGGGCAGGGCAATCTTCTCCATGATGTTAGCGACATAAGGAGCGAACGAGGCCTCGAGGACCTGAGCATAGACGACCAAGAGCTCGATAGCCATATGCTTATCGTCCATAGTGCTCGTCTTGATGCCAATCATCTTGCCCTTAAGGGGAACCAGCTCCCATCCCTCCTCATTCTGCATCTGCTCAACCTGCTCATCGTCATCCAGAAGCTGAATGTCAGCCTTGGCCATAGCAAGCTCCAACAAAGGAGGCATGACATTGTGCAAGAATGGGAGGAAATCGGATCCGAGAACACGACACATTCGGCCCCAGCAATGCATAAGATACTGGGCCTGGGGATCGTCGGCATCGGTGATGCTGGTCTGAATGTTGGCAAGGAGGTTGACAAGGGTCATAGCATCCTGTCCAAGGCGCTCCTTGCCGACAGCCAACGCAATAAGAGTTGCGCACTCCATAGCCTTCGCCCTCAAAAGACGGTACTCCTTCTCACTCTGGTTCTGGAGCACGTTGACAAGCAGGGGCATGAGAGTGTCGTAATACTTGGAGAAGGCAGCCTCTGCAGCGTCGGCAATGGTGGCAATAGTGGAGAGAGCTTGCTCCTGGACATATCGCTTCTCGTTTTGGAGGAGCTGGAAGAGGTGAGACAGGAGGTCATCCAGGTAAGGCTCCAGGATGTTCTTCTCAGCCTCCTCGCAAAAGTTGACGAGAGCGGCGGCCGCGTGCGACTTAACACGGCCCTCGGGGGAGTCGAGAACAGGAATAATGGCCTTCAGGACGCGGTCATAGTAGTCGGTCTGCATCTTGGGGGCAAAATCGGTGCTCATCTGTCCAAGAGCGTTGCAACCAGCCCATCGGACACGGGGGTGAGGGTCTCGGAGCGCGGGGACCACCAAGTCAAGAACCTGGCTAAGCTCGCCGATCATGAGGTCTCGGCAACCCTCAGAAATGGCCGAGATGGCCATCAGGGCAGCGTGTCTATCCCTCCAAGCCATAGAAGTCATCATGCGAGGAAGCCAGTTAAAAGTGGGAGCAAGAATGGTCTGGCCTCCAAGCTTGTTGGCCAGTCGATCCATGGTCTGCTCGCCAGCAACATGGTTCTGGTCGCTTTCATCCTGATCAAACTGGAGTGCTGTGTTAGTGCTGAACGGGAAAGTTAAGCTGATGCACTTACATCATCCGATTCCATCCACTCAGCAGCATCGTCGTCGTCCTCGCCGAGGTCGGTCATGAGGCTCAGACACTGAGTAATCATGTCATTTGTATAAGAGGGATCCTTTCGGCAGATAGAAGGCGCGTAGTCGGCAAATGTAGCCATGAGTTCGAGGGCATTTTGGCGGCAGATATTATCCAGCTCCTTGTCCTGAACGACTGAGATGCTGAACTGAACGAGATTTTGGAAAAGAGGCTTGAACATCTTGGGGGCAGATTCTGCGAGATCGATAAGAGCAACGAGGGCCTTGCTAAGGTCGTCGGAGTCTTGCGACTCCTTGATCGGAGGTAGAATGTTGAGGACATCAGGGATAAGGGCGTAGTACTTGGCCTGGCCCTTCTTGTTGATGGTGCGGAAGAAGGAGGCAAAGGCCTCCATGGCCGCCAGACGGACCTGCAGCCGTGGTTAGCAGCGCTTTGACATGTAGGCAGAGGGACAAAGAGAGATTGCCCCGCAGGATGTAGTATACCATGACGGACTCGTCCTTGAAGCCCTTCTGGAAAGCCTGAAGAACCGCCTCCTCATGTTGCTTCTCGATAATAGCGGGAGTAGTAGCAAAGACTCGGAAGGCGTTTTCTCGCTTTTCGGGCTCGGGGGCTTGGCTAAGCTGGAAGAGGGCGCCTAGCAACTCGGGCCAGAGCTCGCCTGTAATCTTAGTGTTAGCCAGGACGGCGCACAATGGATGGGTGAAATTTCCCCAGGTAGACGAATGCTTACCAGTCTCGGTGTATTGCCTAGCGACCTCGGCGACAGCATCGCTGATCTTGTTGCGAATGAGACGCTCAGATTCGGCGGCGAGGGTCTCGAGGAGCTTCTGGCGGATCACTGCCGCCTGGTCCTTGGCCAAGGACAGGAAAAGATCCACGTTGTCGCCAGATTCGATCTTGCGAGTCTTTGAAGAGATTCTGCGGAAGATAACAGCAGCAAAGGAACGGGTCGCATTGTCGCCCGCAGCTTGGATCTGTTCAGCGAGGCCCATCAACAGGACCTCGGGGCGGGTCGCAGTCCAGTTATTCTGCAGGTGCTCTTCAGCCTGGGATCGTATGCTGTTATCCGAGGACTGCAGAGCCTGCAGGAGCTGTGAAAGCTCTGCGTGGACGTCCGGAGGGAGCAGAGACATGTTTGTGGAGGGTTGCTGATGGTGATGTCCACCAGCAGACGACGAGAGCGACGGAGGTGGGATTCAGTCGGTCGGTGGGGGGAGGACGAGAAGGATGAAGAGAAAAATGCAAGGAAGGAGGTGACCAAGGAGCGAGCCGTTGCTGGGCGCGGGCCTTTACGCGTCTCTGTTACAGGACGAGAGTCTAATTCCGAAGATTCCCAAGATGTGGGAGGTGGTGGGAAAGAAAGTGAAGAGGAGGGATGGATGGAGCGAGAGCAGGGTGGGGGAGGGGGAGCCCAAGGTCGAGGGTCGTGGCCAAGTACCGCGCCTGCTATTTCTGCGGGGGAGGTACCTTTGTTTGAACAACAGCCCAAAGAAAAAAAAACAAAGGCGGAGACGTTGGCCAGTCGTTAGTGCAAATAATTCTCAAGGGACCACCTGGTGGGCATGGTCGCCTTTTTTTTTCTTTTATCATGGATCGCTATCGATAGGCATAGACTCGGTGCTATAGTTTCTTTGAGTTGACGGACGTATGTGCCAGCACGTCAAAGACTCGAGTGAGTCCGAAGGCCGAAAATTCCTAGGTTCCCAATATGTCGAAAAGCGACCGCCGCGGTTGATGCAGGATTTGCATCTTTTCGTTGGATGGGCGGCCAGTGGTACAGAATGACGACCACAACCACCAAACGTGTGGCCAATGGGTGAAGAGCACATCGTACAAGAGCTCTTGGGGACCAAGAAATAATTGGCCAAGTTTTTTTTCTCTCCCTTTGACAGCTCGAGTTGGGTAGGAGGCGTTTTTCCAACTCAAAATCGCCCCACCTCACCGCCAAGGCGTGTGCACTATCATTATGCCTATAGATTTACTAGCAGTTCTGTTAGTGATTGGTCATGGCCAACAGATCTAGGCACCTAGGTACGGAGTAGGTATATGCAACACACATTGCTCTGAGTATCCAAGCGGGAAAAGCCACAAGCAATTAAATCAGCATAGTCCGGACTGTTGGGTCTATGTATTTCTAGGCTTCGCTGAGTAAAAGCGGTTCGATGGCTCCTATCCCTCTGTGGCACATGACCAGCAATGTGGTTCGATTCATCTATTAGTGCGAGCTGGGAGGGTATGAGAATATCGTGATGAAACACCAGTTGCGCATTGCTTGGGCCCCTAACACCCTGCATAGTTAATGGATGTTAGCAGTACAGTATATATTTCTTATTTCGGAGGAACATTCACTGCTGTAGATTATCGATAACTAGGTACTTCGCTCCAGTTCCTTGTCAATGATCCATCACCCTCCACAACTGTAAGTCGCCCACGTCAAAGTACGTGCACGCAAGGTTGAGGAGCGTTTGAAAGTGCATGCCAGATAGGGTTCGCAATCATACATGTGATGTCCCGCGAAGTTCTCATCCATGTAACTTGGTTCGTTGTAGATAAGCCATGACAACGCCAACACCTTCCATGCATGGGCTTCTTCCTGTCAACAATCCCCGTCATCAAACCAGTCCCAGGCTCGGAGTTGGAGCTGGAACCCGAGCTTCGGGCACGGGCTGTGGATGGTGGACAAGCAGGGGGGGGGGGCTCCTTGTCAATCCCGCACTTTTTGCTCGCCCAGTGACGTCTCGATCTTTGTGAGTGATCCGTGATGTGATAAGCTCCGACGGATCAACTGAGGCGTACCCAGACACGGCACTTTCTGGGATGGATCTTCAGGTGTTGACTGTGCATCATTCAGATGCGGGCGTCAATCCTGGTCGATAGCTACCGCGTTTTGCAGCAATATCGTGAAATAATTGGTGATACGCGATCTAGTGTCACACATCTGCCAATTCCAGCATTGATTTAATTTTCGGCATATCTACCGTTGAATTTCCTAGCCCAACCTCTTTGACATGGATGTTCTCATCCATCCATCGCGGGGCACTCCACCAATCCCATGGCTATGTCATCATGCAAAAAAACCGCCCCGCCCAGTCATCACTTTGGATTGTAACCTCGTGCCCCTCGCGCGGCCGTCGCCTGTTCGTTCTGCTTCTGTTTCTGTTTCCAGACCAACCTCCGCCGCAATAACCATTCCACTTCATCCGCCTCTCGGTCAACCCTCGTCTCTTGGCAGTCGTCCTTCTGACTTTGAACCTATCCTGACCCTTGGCCTGTGACTCTTGTTCAGATCTTGAATTCTGGTACCTTCATCGAGGCTCAGCCCCTCCTTCTCGCGCCGCGTCTTGCCCCGCTATCTCCAGTCCAGTCCCTCTTGTTCCCTTGCCCACGCCATCCCATACCATCCATCAGCCATCTGCCCATTGTCAGTCGTCGCGACTCAAAGCCTCCATCACCTTATCATATATTACCTGATCCCAATCCAGCTTTGTCGCCTTCGTTAGCTGTATCGCTCTTCTCTCCAAATCATCAATCAATCTACCGATCTCATACCCATCAGTCAATTCATCACGGGGACTAAAACGCCTTCTACCACCATGGACCCTCCATCATCGAGCTCCGGCCCTCGAGAGCTCAAGGACGCCCGCGCGACCAGCTCGACCAGCCTTAACAGCGCCGTGTCCAACTCTTCAGCCTCTCATAAACCTCCCTCCTTCTCCCAACGATCTCCATCCGTATCCATTTCTGCTGGCTCTGGCCAGAGCGCGGCCAAGTCCGCTCATCGCCAGAGCTTCGCCGAGAACCTGCGCAATGCGCCATCTTCGCCTCGCTCCCAGCGCCATCCCTCCTTCACCCAGGCAGCCCTTCAGGAGCTTCTCAATCACCCTCCCGCCGGAAACAAGCACGCGAATCCGAAATTCGCTGGTCGTGACTGGCGCGATGTCGCGATCGGGGAGCTCGTGTCGCCCGAGGACGTCAAGTGGGTGGAGCTCGACAACAGCATCGAAGAAGCTACCAAGGTAAGCTCTCCAACTCGCCTCGAAAGATGTTGCAGTAATCGCAACGCCATGACCTTCCGCCATGCTAACTACAGGTTCAAATAGCTCCTCCTTAAGAGCACCACCAATGTCGTTCTAGTCCGCGAGGATGCTTCCACCCAAACCGCCACCTCCACCTTCGATTACACTGATCTCAATTACTACCTGCTCGTCGTCGTCGGACTCGCCAAACCCGAGGAGGACCAGGTCGAAATATTCAACTCGATTCTATCCAAGGCCCAACAGGGGGGTGAAATTCCCCTTCGAGATGTCATGCCCCTGTTCCGCAAGGAATCGCTGGTCACCCTGCCTGGCAGTGAGAACCTCGCTCAGGCCATCCAGATCCTCGGCAGCGGTATTCACCGCCTGTTGGTGACAGCGCCTAACGGTGATGTCGTGGGCATCGCGAGTCAGCTACGGATCGTCGAGTTCTTCTGGAATGAGGGCGTCAACTTTGCCTCGATTGACCGGCTCTACCCTGTTATGCTCCGGGACCTAGGCATTGGTACAAAAGAGATTGTCTCTGTCAAGTGAGTTGCACTTTTGGGCAATAGTGATTCAACAACTAACTGGATAAAGCTCTGACTCGCCCTTATCTGACGCCCTCACTCTTATGAACAACGAAGGCCTCACCAGTGTCGCTGTGGTGGATAACGGTCTGAACGTGGTGGGCAACATCTCGACCAAGGATGTTCGACACTTGACCAAGAGCTCTAATGCTCACTTGCTCAATTCGTCATGCATGAACTTTATTTCGGTGATCCTGAATGAGCGAGGTGTCGAACACGGCCGGGACGTCTTCCCCGTATTCTATGTCAACCCCTACTCGTCTCTGGCTCATACCGTCGCCAAACTTGTCGCTACTCGGTCGCATCGGATGTGGGTGGTAGAGTCGGCATCTCCTTCGCCCTCAGCTCCTGCAACGCCCTTGATGGGCCCTCAGGGATTCACCAGCACGGCTGCACCACCACCGCCCGCTGCGCAGCCCGCACCCAGTGCACCTGCGAATCCCACGCCCCCGTCACCTATTGTCGCTGCAGCAGTACCAGCATCCCCGGTCCCCACATCTGCAGTGCCCGCTTCTGCCATGGCAGGCGCACGGCTTTCGGGCAGGCTGAGTGGCGTCATCTCGCTGACGGATGTGCTTAACATGTTTGCGAGGTCGACGGGTCTCAATCCTTCAGACCCTGGTGAGCAGCGAGCGCGACGGAGACGAAGCTCGAGCAGTTCGGTGCGACCCAGCTTTGAATCGTCGCGTGCGAGCATCGACCTACGGAGGTGAGAAGGATATCGACTTTTTCGTCCCGATTTGATTTCCGGAGTTCGTTTGACTACTGAGTGGCATCGAAAGGCAACAAGTTCTTTGCAATTTTCGGTTCTATTGAATAAAGACCGGACAATGCTGTCTACGATGGGAACATGAGTCTCTTACCTCTTGGACGGATTCTCCTTGCATTGGAGAAGGCCATCGTCAACCTCGGACTCAAAGTTACCCCAGACTAGCAACCGAAGGGTGTATGCGCCTAATAGCAAAGAGCATGCACAGGACTCAACCCATTTTATACATATCATACACTCTCTAGAGACTGGCATGGCTCGATTTTACGGGGTTATCTATGAAGGGAGCGCAAATTGGGGACAGGACATAGGGAATATTGTGCCGTATCATTTACATACCGTACCAAGTATGAAAAGGCCATCATATGCGAAGCTGAAGTAGAATCTGACAAGCAAGTCAATGCTCCCCTCTGTGTAATCGTTGTGACTCGGCGTGGTTGATGCATCCTTGAGCTTCTGTGGCGCGTGCCAGAAAAAGATTCGTCCTAGCCACTCTCGCTCCCTTCGGTGGCTTCTTCCGGCGGCCGTTGGATCCGAGATCCCTCCTGGGATTGTGGCGCAACTCATACTTCCTAATTGGCTGTGCCCCCGCTATTGTTCGCCACTGGAGGCCGACCCTCAGCCTCAGCGCATCACCACTGCAGGTCTCGACGTTTGTTCCCTTTCCTTTCGGCATCTTGACTCACCAAACTTAGCTTTTTCTTGCTTGTCACCGTTTCTGTTCGTCTTTTTTCGAGATACTTTTTTTTGTCTTCTTTCATCTTTCAACTTTGCTTTTATACTTGTTCTAACGCAGCTACTGTCTCTTGCGCTATTTCACGTTTCTTGTCTGCTTGACTCGCGCCATTCCCGTCAGCCCGATCTCCCGCATTCAGTCAACCGCTGGATTCATCACTCATCTCCAAGCGGCGATATAACGCGCAAGGATCATTTCTGGCAAATTATTACTATAGTTTTCTGGCTTTCAAGGCTCATTAGCGCCGGTTTCGATTCCTGGTACTCTGGTTCTTTTTTTTGGACTCGATCTATCAACGAAGAAGGCGGCGGATTACGCATCCAGGCCATTCATCCCTTTCCTCTCCAAAGGCACAGTCTTATCTAAGGACTCATTTCTGGTCTATCGAATTTTGACGCCTCTTCAACGTCTAAGAATAGACGTTCTGGGCCCCGACGCGCCAGTTACACGCTGTTCAGCCAACCCATATGTCTATCTACGCCTGTGACTATCACAATGGCATCCTCACCGACTATTTCAGCAGACGATTCGTCTCACGAACCACCTGGTAGTATCAAGCTACCGGATCCAACGGCCTTTGATGAAAAAGGCTCGCTCAAACTCGGAGATTTTACTACGAGACTGAACTCGGAACATTTGTCTCTCTGGGCATCCCCTCCGGCGGCTCGGCCCATCACGCTTGGGAATTTCCAGCGTCTCTTTCATCGCCTTGGCGTCAAGGACCCCAAAGATTCCCCTCATGTTGAGCCGACTTCTCCTCCGAAGGCAACCCCAATTACTATTCTAAAGCGGCCTGTTGAAGCACCTTCGAGTTTTCAGCCGATTACTCTACCCCAGGCCACGTCAGACGAGCCCCAACTCGACCCTATCACTGATTCAGAGACTGGGTCCGGCTCTGACTCTGATTTGCTCCCGGGCAGGGCATATTCAACTGCCGCATCAACACCCCCAAGCTCGACCGAATCTCTGCTCGAGAACTTGGCCAAACAGAAAAAGGCCAAGACCAAGGCATCCAAGGCCCATCATAGAGACACCTCGCAGTCCGAGATTGAAGTCATCGACAATTTTGAACCCGAATTGCCCCGGCACCTCCTCATCACATACCAATATGTCAAATACGGCCCCACGACAGAGATCTACGGCCACGCGGAGCCAGCCGAAGTTAAACACGAGTCTCTTATGACCAAGCTTGTCCACCAGCACGTCACTGACTTGACGCTAAGCAAGGAAGCCCCAGAGGTGGCCTCCAACGGGATCCATGTCTTTATCGACATGTCCAACATCATTATCGGCTTTCAAAAGGCTCTGAGGGCGAGATACTCTCTCCCAGAGTTTGTACGGTTCATTCCGCTCCCTCAGATGAACCTCGAGTTCTTTCACAAACTCTTGGTTCGTGATCGGCACGCGGAATGGCTCAATGTTGGGTGCTCGATGCATCCCGACAAACAGAAACCTCATTTCATCGAGGAACTGGAAGACCTCGGTTACCGGGTCGATCTCCGCAGCCGCCGCCCACAGAACTTGGCTATGGAGGGCCACGGCTCCCGCTACATCGAGGACATGGTGGACGAGACGCTCCAGATCCGGATCGGCGAGTCTGTCATGCAGTATTTTGACAAGCCCGGAACGCTCGTCCTGGCCACCGGGGATGCTCGGCCGGCCAAGTACTCAGACGGCTTCCTCGCCTACGCCCAGCGCGCCCTGAAAATGGGATGGAACGTTGAGGTGGTGTCGTGGAGGTCGAGCCTCTCGTCTGCCTGGAGCGGCGTGTGGAAGGAGGAGGGCGTCGGCTCTCGGTTCCGTGTCATCGAGCTTGACCAGTTTCTGGATGAACTTTGGACCTGCTGAGTGGCTCGTCTGGGTGTCTTCTGAAATAGGAAGCACATCTAGGCGAGAGGTTGGCAAGAGAAGTGATCTCGCGATCAGCGCCGTAAGCGTAGATCTCAAGGTCATCGTCTCTACTAATGCCACAACAGGGAACAATTTTTCTTTTCAACGTTCAACAATCTTTCAGGATCATGTATATGATGCCGCCAGGTCTCTTTGAGGTCTATGAATACGAAACCTTGTGTGGAGGGCAAAAGCATTTGCTTGATGGCATTGTTATGAGGGTGGATGATGGATCTACAAGGATTCGAGATGATGATGATGTCTGATGATGGATGTTGCACTCAGCTTGTTAGCGTTGGGTTATATATCACCAGATTCTTTGCATGGCTGATCCACCGTGGGCTTGAAGCATCTTTGCATAGATAGCGTGAAACACGGATACTGCTAGCTGCTAGCTGTTGATGTAAACGATTGAGTAGGGCATCTCCATGTTCTTGTATGTGATTCACAGGCATTCATCCATACAGCCTTAGGGTAACATCTTGATGACATCTACATAAGAATATACACAAGTTATACTTTCATCTACATGAATTTAGGTGCCTAGGAGAGGATCCCATCCTAACTACAGTCCTGAAGCAACGGATCTACCTTGTGTTGCGGCTGTTTTGTTTTTGTCGAGTTGCTCTGGGGCCTCCCCTGGCCCTGTGCAGCCTTTTGACTACCAAGTAACGAATCCACTCTTGACATAATAGGCATGCGAGGTTTCTGGGCCACACAGCACTTCGTTTCATCTTGGTGTTTCTTGGATGATGCCTGGTCTACGTGGCTTACCCCTAAACACGCCTGAAGCCGGCTTTTCAAACCACACGTCTTCACAAAGGCAAAGCATGGCGGATACAAGTCACTTAAAGTGCGTAATCCTAGTCCATCTCAATTCATTGAAGTATGATACAAAACGATATTCTTTTCAACCCCTCCAAAGACAACAACAGCCAAAAGGGATGGGAACAAGACGCCAACCATCCGAGCCCAGGTCCAGCTACTAATTTTCAAACCTTTCGTGACTGTAAACCTCTCCCGTTTTTCGTTTCTCCTGTAACTGAACATTCGACGTTCATTCCCACCCCCTGGCGACATAACAGGCGCGTACAGTCCCGCCATACGACGGAGTGTGCCCAAAGTCATCCACTATCGTACAAGATGAGCAACATCCAAAAAGAGCATAAAGAAAAGAAAAGACGTGAGCGTGAGAAAACATCGTGTAAACGGACAAAAAACATCATCGACACCTCAACTAGTCGGACGACGAAACAGCGCCGTCAATGCCCCAGTATGGCTCAGCGTTGAAGGACCAGGCCTCCTCCTTCTTCCAGGGGTCATTGAAGGCGGAGAAGAGAATCAGGTCCTCCATATGGCCAGAAAAGGCCTCTTCTATAGCCTTGATGGCCACCTTCTGCTCGGCCAGACCAGGGACAGCGAGTCCGTTGGTCTTACCCTTGACGGGCCAGCCACTCTCGCAGACGACAATCCTCTGATCCTTGGGCAGCTTGGCCTTGAGATCGTCGATGGTCTTGGAAAGCCAAACACCGGCCTCGTCGGCGGAGATGGTGGGGTCGAAGAAGGCGTGAGCGTTGATAGCGCAGTAGTCACTCTCAGCGCAGAGCTCGGGGTTCGCACCGGCGGCAACAAAAGTATCGACAGTGACAACAGGGCCTTCGTATCCAGCTGCACGGAGGATCTGGCGAGCCTGCTTAACGGCGCCGAGGACCTTCTCCGGGCTAGCCTCGCCCTTATTGACGAGTTCGTTTCCAACGCTGATGGTGCTAACTATGGACCAGTCGCCGTCGACGCCATCGATAATCTTCTGGGCCTCCTCCTGGACAGAGTCGAGGTCCCAGATGCCGAGGAACACCTTCATGTTGTTCTCCTTGGCGCAAGAGTAGACGACGGGCACCTGGTCACAGTCGGTGCCGTAGATACGGATGAGAGAGTAAGAACCCCCAAGACGGTCGATGTCATTCTTGACTTGATCCTTGGTCTTGCACTGATGATCGCGACGGTAGGGGGCGTACGAGATACCAGGGAGGCCGGAGCTGCCGTTCTTGGGGCCGGATGGGAGACTGGGAGGAGTATAACCGCCGCTTTCGACGCCGGTGGAAGTAGGCGTGGCGCGGGCGATGGTCTGAGTGAAGGTAGCGGCGGTGGTAAGAGTAATAGTGGTGATGCTAGAGTCTGGTCAGCTTCTCGGGCAACCTATCCAGCCTCAACTGGAGAACTTACACATCTGGCTCCTCAACATGGAAACCTATAGTCATTATCAGCCTTGCTTCAGCACTCCAGCTTTTCCATAAACTTACCAACAGGGAGCGCAGCAACAGTAGCCGCAAAGGCCACAGCCGCAGTAAAGAACCGTCCCAAAGCCATTATTCCAAAGATATAGGTCGTATGTTAGTGTAGAGTAGGTGGATAGGTGTACAGTAGTCAAGATAAAGAGTGAACAGGCTACAATAGGGCCCAAAGAACGGCAGTGAACGAGAGAAACAACAGTAGAAGAAGAGTGAGTGTAATGAAGACGGGAGTGAATAACCCGCTATCCAAGAACGAAGGAAGGAAGGAGAAAAAGAGAATGTCAAGAGGGAAAAAAGAGCGAAAAGAGAGAAAGCTCTTTAGGAAGTGGACAATAAAGATGAAATATTTCAAGGTAAAAAAGTGAATGAATGAGTATGAAGAAGAAGAGAAGAGAAAAAAAGATGCAAGGGGGGGAGGAGGTGGTTCTTAGGTGCGAGGTAAGGGAGGAAGGGAGGGCACGTGTCGGGCAAGACTCCAGCTCAACTCCAGGCTGAGTCGACTTGGCTTGACTGTCGGGGTACAAGATGGGGAAGTAACTTGTCAACAAGCCGGTTTCTTCTATTCTTCGAGCCTCTACTCCATCTTCTTATATATAAACTTTCTTTTCTATCTTTTGTCGGCCTGGAATCGTCGAGTTCCAATCCCTTCCGCTCGCAGTCTAATAACCTCGTTCGCCCCTCCCCAAGCACCATCATCACCTTTTTTCATCCGGAAGCAAAAAAGGCCCAGATTCTCACACGAAGAGGACAAGACCATATCTTGCGTAACCGTGATCTATTGGAATGAAACGCCTCTTTTGTTGTCACCGAGTGCAGCTCAAGCCATGTAATCTCCCCAAGGAATGCACAATCTGAGACCTGGCAGTTGTCAGCTGAGGGTCTCAACTCGTATAACAAGAAATCTTTCTTTTTCCGTCTTCCCTTACTTGATCCGATTTCTTTTTCTTGCAGGACACAACAAACCGGGTCTGTGCCAAGCTGTCGGGCTGCAGATGTTGAGAAGTGAGTGTGAGCTGGAGGTGCTTGGCAAGGGAGAGTCACCACTAGACCTGCAAGGTACAGTGAGAACTGAATCAACCACTCGATTACCGCGAATGAGTTCGCTGTATGATGTAATATTCCAACAGTCATGTGCCAAGTCATCTGCAATTACCCTGTTGTTTCCCAATGCTTGGAGACGACAATATTCAATAGCATAGCCCCCAGCTCTTCCATCCCTGCGTGCCAAAGAAAGAGATCCAGATGCCTACCACAAGTTAAAGAGGGACGAGGGACAGCCTCATCCTAAGACTTGAGATAACAACATAGATATCATCATAAGGCTTTATTTTCTCAGTTCCTCAGGTCGATTCCCTCTTCCATTCCAATCCAGTAGGCAGTTGCCCTCTTTTGTTTCGCCTTCTTTCTCCTCCTTAGCCATCCCAATTTTCCCCCCCATCCTTTCTTCAAACATCGTTCGCGGACAAGCGAGTCAAAGAATGTGCCCTAGCCGACAAGCGACACCGATGCGATATATGAGACCATGACTTTCCAACTAGAGCCGCATTGAAGAAGCATTTGGGTGGACCAAAACACGAGGAAAATGCTGAAAAGGCGCGAATGGGCGTGGATGAGCTTCCCATCAAGTGTCCAGTATGCCACAAGACATTTGCTCAGCGTCAAAGTCTCTACAAGCACCAACGCGACACAAAGCACGGCAATGGAAACCCGCCAAAGTCCAGCTCAAGAGGGGAGTTCCATTGTGAGGAGTGCGACCAGTACTTCCAGTTCAAGCCGACAAGATCAAGGGAAAGGTCAGAACTCTGGTCTTCTACCGCGACGGTTCAAGATCAACCGACAAGATCATTCCGTTCAGGCTATGATGGCAATCAGGCCAGAGAGACTCGGAACTACCTATGAACACCGAGAGGCAAAGGTGGCGAGAGAGGGCGAAGATCAGAGACCTGCCGAAGTACCTGAAACTCAAGAGGGATATGGATAAGAGAACATTCTATCCTATAAGACACACAGATGCACAGAAGAAGGCAGGCAAGTAGGCGAGAGAGTAAATATGACCTTTACAGCGTTCTCCTGATCAAGGCAAACGCCAGGACTTGGGCGCTTACCTATGTAAATAACATAGGTACTTCATTTATTTTTAGGCTCTCCTTTATATATCTTCTTTATGTCATCTACTTTCTTCTTCTAAGTTTAGGCAAGACACTTGAAGAGACTGAGCAAAGGGTCCTGGGCCTCGCAACTAAAGATATGGCGGAAAACACAGGAACTTTGTCGTCCCGCTGGGGAGTTCTTCCACGCCCAATCTTGCCTTTTCAGCATTCGCTTCGTGATTTTTTGGTCCATTCAAATGCTTCTTCAATGCGGCTTTAGTGGGAAAGTTATGATCTGTGTTGCACTTTAGCCAAAGCATGCTCTCTGACTCGCTTGTCTGCTTTCTTCTGTGCATCAGGGTGTCTTGTAAGATGTAATGCTCTCTCATCCCTCTTGAGCTTCAGATATTTGGGAAAATCGCGGGCTGTTGCCGTCCCTCCCTTTTCAGAGCATCTCGGCGTCGATTTGCCATCTCGGCGTTGGCGGTTCTGAGCTCCTCTGGGCTAGCAAGGAGACCGCCAGAGGTTTCTCTGTCAGAGAACTGTGAGTGCACAAGCCATCCATCATAGCCCAAACAGGAGAGTCACACAACTACCGTATTGCCTACATGTCTAGTGGACATGATTGGGTGGCGGGAGGCGTCAAACGGATCATGGTTTTTGAACAGCTTGTCGGAAATCGCAGGATGGTTCATAATCATGTAGGGCTTCACCCATAATAACGATCGCTAATATTCATCCTTAGTAGGGATGAACTACTGGAGACAAGGGGAGTTACAGAGGAACGGCTTTGATGTCCGTCTCTTGGTGCCCCCTTCAGAGCTGACTCTTGGAGTCTCGACGATCCCCAGATGGGAAAGCTTAGGAAGAACTTATCAAGATTTTGAAGATACTTTAGAAAGCAGTAGGCAAGGTAGGGGAAGAACTGAGGAAGAGGGGGGGAAGAGAATGTGTAAAGGAGATAAATTCTTATGATGATATCCCGTGATCCTGACTCTTCGAATGAGGCACGATGTCGAGAGTGTTGCCAGCTCCGCCAGATTTAGGGACGCAATTGAAGGCTCAGGCTGATCGTCGCGCTCGGGGTTCCCCTGAGCTCGTCAGAGCCAATGTGAGTATTCGTGCGTTTTCCATGGAGGATCCTCTCGCTAACTATAGATCTAGACAGGCGTTTCTGCACGCGGCAGTGATGGCAAGGTCAAGTTCAACATGGACGACCAAAAGGACCTCGGCCTCAGAAAACTGTACGACGACCAGGACGACGAGGAGGAAGCAAGTGACTCGGAGTCCGGTGAGGAGTCTGACTCCTCCATGGAGGATGTAGATGAGGCCCAAGAGTCCAAGGGCAGCAGCGACGGAGATGACGAAGAGGATTCTGAGGATGCTGATGAGGAGGAGGACGGAGAATTCTCCAACGAGGAAGATGATGGGGGTGACAAGAAGACCCAGCTCCGAAAGTAGGTGTTGACATGATGGACATCTGGCTTGGGCACATGTGATGGGCTGGATTCATGGGCGGTATAGAGGTTAACAATACCCGGTCTAATTTGCTTTATTGCATGCCTCATATCTGAGAAGAGATCGCAACCCATATACGGGAAAACATTCGACCTTCGTAGATGCTGCACACGGCGATGAATAAGGAGCCAAGTCCGTGAATGGCCCCTCCAATATCTGGAAACAGATGACAGGGGGCAAACCCAGGACACGGAGTAACAATAGATTCACATATACTCTGAGCTAAGACAAGGCAGGCTTTTGTAATGAATACAATGGGCATGGGAGAAAATGTCCATCAACGAATACAGACATCACCTTGACTATCAGTCAGTCAAATAGTAAGAACCCTGAGGAGGCTCCAACTCTTATCACAGCACGTTATCAGCTCATCCAAGATACCAAGGCCAACGTACAACATCATATTCATTCAATGCCGCCTCACAGGGCCGCATCTATTAATCATTACTTTCTCGCATGGCTTGAAGCCACTAGATACACATGAACCCATAGTCCCGTCTTTTGTCTATATACAAGCCGCCCAGTCACCCTCCCTTGCGGGGCCTGGCGCAGCTTGGTGCGTCCGTCAGCGTAACCCAAAGAATTACCAATCACTTCTCAGGTGTGTAACATCCATCTGAAGCGTCGTGAAAATGATTCATTGCTTAGGCAGCCTTGTTGCTGGTCTTTCGGGTCATAACCTTGGTGATGGCATGTCGGATCGTCACACCAGCCTTCTCAATGTCCTTCTTGGACAGAGCCGAAGTGATGCAGATTCTGAGAGCGGGCTGGGCATACCACACTCCGTCCTTGGGCTTGATGGCATGCGAGAATGGCTGAGTCTTGGTCCTCGTGATCATGACACCGTTGGCGAGGGACTGCATTTCAGTTAGTATACATCTATCACATCTCACGAACGAGGGGACATACCTCTTCCACGCAGTCCAGGAGGATGCGCTCCTGGTCCTCAAGCTCCAGCTTGCGGGCAGCCACAACCTCAGGCTTAAGGGTAACAAGCATGACGGGGTTCTCAGGGGAACTGTTGCAGACAACCCAGTCGCTTCGGGGGTCCAGCTGCGCCTTCATGGCCTTGATGTTCTCACGGCACTGGGTCAGGATATCAGGGTTGGACTGGAGCAGGTTCAGCGTCTCGCTGGCGGTGACGGCGAGCATAGCAGGAAGGGCAGCAGAGAAGGTGTAAGAAGAAGAGGTGATGCGCTGATGCTCAACAACATCCTTGGGACCGGCACAGAAACCACCACCAGCGCAGAGAGGACCAGCGAGAGAGCCGATAATCATGTCAACCTGCTGAGGATCCACGTTCTGGTCCTCAGTGATACCACGACCAGTGCGGCCAAGAACACCAAAAGACCAGGTCTCATCCAGAATGACACGGAACTTGTGCTTCTCCTTGAGCTCAACCAGACGAGGCAGATCGATAGAATCACCAGAAAGCTCAAACAGACCCTCAGTGACGACGAAGCGGCGAGTGAGCTTCTTAGCCTTGGCCTGCTCCTTAACAACAGCCTGCATGACACGCTCCAGATCATCCATGTCGTTGTGCTCATACCAGCGGATGTTGCTTCGCGACGACTCGAGACCCTTGCGGATGGAAAAGTTGACGTTGCGGTCAGCGATGATGACGTCGCCGCGCTTGCAGAAGGATGGGATGACGCTCGAGATGGTGCTGAAGGCCTGGGCGTAGACGATGCAGCCCTCGGTGCCCAGGTAGGCGGCGATGTCGGCTTCGGTCTTCATGTGGACGTCCTGGGTGCCGTAGAACTGGGGGGGTCCGCAGGGGCCGACTCCGTAGGTGCGCAGGACCTGGATGGCCTTCTCCTTGATCTGGTCATTGGCGTTGAAGTTGTAGAAGTTGTAGGAAGCGAGGTTGGTCACGGTTCGGCCGTTGGAGAGCTTTGACTTGGGACCCGTAGGACTGTATGTACGTATTAGCATGGGATGCTACATCATGACGACCGATAGGAGGTGATGCTTACCCAACAAGAACGGGAAGCCTCTCACTCTCAGCGATCTCGAAAGCCGTCTGCTCAGCGACAAGAGGCTCAGGAGTCCACTCATCAATCAACTCCTCAATTTCCTACCACATATTAGCAAGCAAACCCCTTACATCATTCCATCGCATGTTTCTTACATCCTCCCTGAGCTTGACAAAGTTCTCCTTGCGCGTCGAGTAGGAAGGCGACAGGAGGTAGCGGATAAAGTAGAGTAGCAGCACCAGCTCAATGGCGGATCGCACGGGGTCGTTCTGGTAGCTCGACTGGATGTAGCGGGTGAGGACGGCAGAGCCGGGCACCTTGTGGAAGTAGACGAGGGCATTGTCGACGTGCTCGCTGATGCGGGCCTGGAGGGCGTCGAGTTCCATGGCTGCGAATGCCTTGGTGGATGATGAAGAAGGTTATGTATCGATCGATGCAGGGCGATGGAAAAGGATGAACGGGTCGTCTTCAATTTCAGCGGCGTCAAGATATCCTCTTCACGTGAGTGGTTGCAAAGTCGAGGTTCGCATTCGAGCGTTGACAATTAATTCTGGCGGTGATGGCTTGACTGTTGCATCCATGGGATTTCCAGGGGCCTCCCGCTAAAAGCCCGTCGGAGCGTCATTGGCTGCACTGATTGGCCACTGACATCAATGTCGGCTCGCCCATTAAACAGGGGCTGCTCAGGCACCCGACGTTGCCTCGCTAAGAAAAATTGGGGGAGATCCATTTCTACTTCAAATTGCAGGTGTTTTGTTGAAGTTCAATTCCCATAGGCCTGGAGCAGAATCACCCAAGAAGATTTGATGCATGGACTAAGCACTGTGCTATGCAGCCTCGTCTTAATAGGTAGGTAGGTAGGTAGGTAGGCAGGGTTAATTACACAGCAACTAAGACGTAACGAACGACGTACACAGGGCAAATGCTCCGCTTCTCATAGGATAACTTTAGGATGATATTTGATATCACAATATCAAAGCAAGAGAATAAACGATCATAAAATTAAGTAATTTCCTATAGATTTTCGATAGACCTTATAAAAATTTTCTCATACTTTAGGATGAACTTAGAAAGAGAAAACGACGTAGCCGTCTGTCCATACCCCATGCACACAGTCAAGAACATCAGTCGCTGAATCACTGAAGGCCTAAGAGAGATAAAGAGCCACGTCCCCACTAGCATCAAGTTGGAGGCCTTCAGCTTGAAACAATGGAAACAGGGATATAACATGTTCCGGATGCCCCGGGAATTAAAGGGCACCCCTGACGTCCTGACGTTGGCTTCATCTCATCAGCCAGAGCCCAGACATGCCTCGGTCACGTAGGTAGCCATATTGTTCAACATTATTTGCATTTGCGTCTAAAAATTGCCATGTGTTTTTCCTTTCATTGTACACATTAGAATTGAGGTAAAAAATGCGCCTTTCCTCCTTCCAAAAAAGATCTCTCAGCCCAGTTCAGCCAGCGAAAGCCTGGTCTGATTTCTTCTCCTCTTCCTCTGTCTATAAACTTGATCAAACGTGTGCGTGGATTTCCATGTGCGGTACAGGACCAAAAGGAAGATAACGAAAACATGAACCCCTTGCAATTTCTTTAACTTTCGAAAAACAACAACAATAAAACCGACGAAAAGACTTTGGATGCGCCCATCAATGCATGCAACTCGCTGACAGCCACACAATCGTGGACCTTGTCCAAAAGTATAGACTCTTGTCTTTTCAAAGGTTGGGTGGTGGGCAGTGTTGCCTTCTGATTCCACCTCTTAAAACAGCTTGATCTTGGCCGTAACCGAGGCTTCAGCGCCAGTCGTCTTGGACTTTCCAGCTCCAGTGTAGCCAGCCATTCCAGTACCAGTCTGTGACGTACTGTTGGTGTTGTCGTGGTCTAGATCCGTGGGCTGCACCAGGTTGAAACCGAGACCGCCCAGTGATGATGCAATGGTATCTCCTATGTACTTGCCGGCAACCACGGGTCCGACAATGAGCGCGATGAACACGATCAGCAGAGTGAAGTAGAGGATGGCATATCGGATCACACGTCTGCGGCGAAGCTTGGACTGCTTCATCGAGTAGATAGGAGGTCGAATTTGACGACTGTGGCAGTTGTTAGTTTATATCCAAGTTAGCAATATGATAGAAACGTACCTAGGACGAAGCCAGAACAGCATCATAGAGTGCAGCATGTCGACCTTGGGGATCAGGATGACAGGAGCCATGAAGAAGAGGAGCCAGTGGCCCAGAATGAAGTCGGCCGAGAACATGGACAGCTCGGTGATCTTGCAAAGGAATTCTCGGGCAGGCTGAGAGATACTGTGCCATCCCATCGAGTACCACTTTCCGGTCCAGAAGGCAATGTTGGACGTGTCCGACTTGAACTCACGAGTCAGAGCCAAGGACACGACAAGCTTAACAAAGAATCGCTGAATAGCAGTCGCAGCGATCATTCCGGCCATTGTTCGCGAAAAGTTGAAGCCCTCAAGGACGAACATGCCCAGGAAAGAGATGAGGAGGAAGATGACTGAGGTGGCGTGCGCAATACCAGCGAGGACACTGCCAAACTTCTTGCAGCACATACTAAGCACTGGTCCCATACAACAGGCCATACCGAACATAGCGGCAAGGACACCGGCGTTGACACCAATGGGAGCGAACGAGATGATGAGCAGTCGAATGAGCGAGTCAGTCGGCTGGATCTTAGTCTTAACAGTATCAGGCTGGATCCTCGCCACAACACCAGTCTGGGCGTTGATGAAGAGATAAGGAAGAGTCGTCACAACAGCCAGCATCAGGGGCGAAAAGATCTCGCTGAAGAAGATGTTGGCAAGCGGAGCTCGGGGGACATCAGCCGACATCTTGGCTGAGGGGTCGCCCAGAGTCTTGCGCTTGTAACCCGTAATGCGAGTTCGCGAAAGTCGGCAGTAGGAGATCCAGGACGAGGCATGGCTTCGCGAGTTACCACGTGAGAGCCAGCGGAGGTAGTCTCGGTAGTCGATGAAGAAATCGTTCCAGGCAAACTGATGAGGGTTGTACAAGAAAGGCGAGATGGTCAGAGCCAGCAGAGTGAGCCAGAAGTAGATGAGAACACCCTTCCAGACTGTGAGCGTCGCGAAGAGAAGCATCATTAGAAGTCGGGCTCCAAAGTAGATGGCAGGACCTGCGAATCGAGAGTACAGGACGCCAAAGGGAATTCGAGCTGTGGCGAAACCACGACCGGTACCAATGTATCGCGCACCACCAAACGAAACGTTCTGCTGCACAGAGTTCGCGTAGATCTGACAGACGAAAACTTCGAACATGAGAGAGAGCGACGAGAACTGCTTAGTGAGACGGAGAGCAGCGCGCCAGGCACCACGTTCCATGCACTCCTGGACGATAAGCGGGATGAAGGAGAGAATCAGGACGAAAAGAATCGAGACAACGCAACGGTAGATCCAGTCAGTGAGCGCATCAGTGTTGGCACAACCAGTGGGGAAGAGAGGGTCGGTGATAGGAACGTCTCGGTTGTAGTTGCAAGGAATGGTCTCGTGGCGGAGGGCACCCAGGTTGACAAGAGTAATCATGAACATCTGAACCGAGAACATAATGAACATGTTGTTCAGATGGAAACCGGGATGGGCGTAGTAGAAAGAGAGGAAACGATCCAGAGGAAGCTGAGTGCCGAGGTAGTAGTACTCGCGAGACAAGAACTGTTCACCCATACCCGTGCCAATCTTGGTTGTGAAGTTGAGGACCGAACCGAAACCCAAATCACGACCCTTACCACACTGGAAGTACTCGCATTGCTTGATACGTCCTCCGCGAAGAAGAGCTGTCATACCAGCGTAAATATCCTCGTTCAGATGCAGACCCTTCTGAGCCTTGGACACACCACCACGCGTAGTCATGAAGACACCGTTGAGGAAATCGGGATGTCCGTAATGCAGCTTGCCACCAATCTGAGCCATGGTTCGAGCAAAGAGAGTACCGAACGTCTGTTCCTTTCCGGCAGCAATGTCACCAAGAATACCAATGTTCTCCGAGAAAATGTACTCGCGAGCACCAAGGATAGCAACGGGAGATCGGACTTCGTTCTTGACACCAGGGGTATAGGGGGAAACATTGTCCGTCTTCATCTCCTCGAATTCGGCGAGAACACTGCGAATCTTGAGACACTCCTCGAGGTAGTTGTCCTGGTTGGCGTCGATGAGCTGGATGTACTCTCCGCGGTAGAAGATGATAGAGTGGTTCTGGTTATCGGACTTCCCGTCACCGAGAATGGGGTTACCAGAGAGCTGAACACGGAACTTGGGTCGACGCATGCCGTTCTCCATGATCTCAGAGTGACCATCGACCAGAACGGAGTAGAGCTTGGGCTCTTCGCCTTCAGCAGTCGGGGCCTCTTCGTCCAGGTACGCGATCTGAAGGTCGGGGTAAGCGCGGAGAAGGAATTCGGCGTTCTCCATTTCCTCCTTCTTGAACTTGGAGTATCGCTGCATAGAGACGACGATCTTGAACTTGCGACGGGCCATACGCTCGAGCTCACGCTCAAGCTTATCTGTGTTGCCTCCGAACATCTGAACAACCTCGGGGTTCTCAACGCGGTAGAGAAGCTTAATGGCACGGCTATAGTTCATGAAACCGGAGATGGTACGGTACAGAGTCTGGAAGCGGAGAGAGGCCCAGATACGGGTACGGAGAGTGTACTCAGGAGCCGAAGACTTGAAACCGATACAGTAAAAGGGAAGGTCGTCAATCTTGCTCTTGGCGGTGTCCTTCTCGCCCTTGTCATTCTCGTCACCGTTGTACTGCGAGGTCTCGTCGGCAAGAATCTTGGTGTCCTTGACAAAGCAATCCCACTCGTGAGGGTGAAGCTGCTTGAGGTACTCAAGAAGGGTAACACGAGAGTAGGGCTCGTCCTCACGAATAATCTCACGGAGCGACAGAAGAATCTTCTCGCTGTAGTGGGGAATCATGACAGTGAATGTCGGCATGTTGTCAACGGGAACGGGCTCCGGCATAGGGGTAGACAAAGACTGGGCGAAGAAGGAAATTCGGCGCTCAGCCTCGCTGTAGCTAGGGAAGAACTCGGTCTTGAAGGAGTGATCTTCCTGAGACACGAAGAAGGTGGGGGCACGGAGCGTTCGCTTGCCCTCCTGCTCTGAAGGAACCTGATGGTAGAGTAGCTTCTGAACGTGGTCGATGGCCAAGAGATGCTCGCGGTACATGGAGATGACAATAGCGTTCCAGATCTGCGAGATGAGAACCTTGGGCTTGTACTTGATCTCCATGTCGGTCGTGGCGAGGACCTTAGAGTAAATACGCTTAGGCAGGCGAGAAAAGATGTTTCTCCAGGGAGTCCAGATAGAGGAACCGATGTAGAAGGATCGGGCAACCGACATGAGCGTGTTGAGCAACACATACCACAGATAGGTATCGAGGAAGAAGAAGATGACGTCGGTGAAAGCCATCAGAGCCAAGACAATTGTGGGATGCCACTTGCAAAGTTCTCCCTTCAATAGCAGGTTGTCGCCCAGGCAGCTGTCGACGTTCATGATGGCGAGGTATCGGACAGGGTCACGGAAAGATAGAATCAGATAAGTGTACGAGACACCCATCTTGATACCGAAGACGACAGCCCACAATCCGTAAGACATAGCCATGTCATTTCCCTTCAACACAGGCCAACTAGCAGTGAACGTTTGACTAGCTACATAGCGACGAGTCTTCGTGCTCATGTAACTGCCGAACAGTCCACCGAGAGGCATGATGGAGAAGAAGATGAACGTGATGACGGCGATGATGAAGTGAACAATACCAACGATTTTGAGGATGCTCTCCTTGAGCAAGCTCGAGAACCCAAACACAAGAACACCGGGAGCGACGTTCAGGACAAAGACCAGGAGGATGAAGAAGAATCGCTTCATCAAGTGCTGAGCACCAGCCCAGCGTCGAGGAACGTAGGCCCATTCAGCAATTGTCGCGATAAGCTGGATGAGAGAAGCGATCGCACCACCGAAACCAACGATAGAGAATGCCTTGCTTGTCGGCGGAGACTGGTTGACTTGCTGCTCATAGTCCTTGACCAGGAGGGTCGGGGCGTTGTGGGAAGTGTAGAACCAGAACATGGTCAAATGAATGATCCAGATACGGTTAAAGTTGACGATCAAATGGAACCAAGAGCGAGACTCCTTGTAGGTCTTAAAGAAGCACTTCTTCCAGTGGACGTCCTTCAGTTTCATGTATCGCTCGGCGGGGGGCACATCGATCAGCTTGCTCTTATCTTGCAGGACGAGGCGGTCAATTCCCTCGGGATACCAGAAGAGCTGATTGCAGTCATCGTAACCGATAATGTTCTTGTGGTCACGCTCGCGACGAACGTAAACGCCATCGAGAATCTCGTAACCCTGGTCTCGGAGGTACTGGTAAAGTGGAGTGATAACGTTGTTAAGATAGGTGAACTCCTCAACCGGTTCAACGAGAGCCTGGCACGCAGGGGAGTTGAGGTAATCGTCGGCGCACTTGAAAATGAAGCACAGACACTCAGGCATGAATCGAACCTGGTTGGCCTCACCCCAGCACAGCAGGTACAGGGCGATCTGGCGAACACGGTCGTGCTGAGACATTCGGTTCATGCGAGTCTTCCAGCGATACTCAGCAGCCTCGAGACTGTCGTCGCCCTCCAGGTCCTGCAGGGTCTCGGCCTCGTTGGCAGCGGCATCCTTCTTCTTCTTCTTGCCCTTGCGCTTCAGATTAAGCCCCTTGGCGTTGGCAAAACCAACAGCGTCATCAAGATCGAGGTGCGCAGCAAAGTACCACTTGCGATAGTTGGCATTGTCACCACCAATGTAATCGGCGTGGAGCGAAAGAAGCGCCTGGTTGGGGGTCATGCGAGAGGCTCGCGAGTCCAGGAGAATCATGAAGTGGTCGTACATGTTACGCATGCTGTCCCTCTGGAAACCGAACTTGGAGGTCAAGTCGAGAAAGATGTCCTCCACTTCTTCCTTGGACAATGGGATCTGAGCGTCAGAGGTCCAGGCGGGATAGGGTTCTCGGGAGCGTTGACCAGCAGGAAGGACATTTCCGTAATCCATTCCATAGTTGGGAGTAGAGGCACCAGAAGAGCGGTTGCCACCATAAGAGACTTGCGACGAAGGAGGTCGGTAGCCACGTTGGCCGTCGCTATAACCGTTGTAATTCTCATCGCCCCGACCATAGTAATCCATATCAGCAGCGCGGGCCATGTCGGATCTCATGGTAAAGTCACTAAAGGTCTCGGAATCCTCCTCGGAGCCTTGGCGGCCACCCTGGCCGTTGTAGCCCCGATCGTAGTCCTGGTCGTAGTATCCGCCCTGGCCTTGGCCATTGCCATAGTAATCGTCCTGGTACTGGTCGTGGCCATCGTAGTAGCCTCCATCTTGGTGGTAGGGGTTGTTGGGATCGGCGTTGTAGTAGCCACTGCAGAACCGTTAGCAAGAAATGCAAACTCAATTCGGCCAGAAGGTGGCAGCCTTACGATTCATCATAGTAACCCTCATTGCGACCGTGGTTGTCGTAACCCTGGTCATAATACTGATCGTCTTGGTAGTAGGAATCAGTGTTTCCACCTTGTTGATTCCCTCCCTGAGGCTGACGGCCATAGCCGTCATCATACTGGTCGTGGTGACCACCGCCTGGGTATCCCGACATGTTGATTCAATTGTTTTATCTGCAGGGCGCGAAAAGAGCACGTTAGCATTGTCAAGAAATTCAGGTGCAGGCCATGCGCGAAAAGAGGCAGAGAGCGGGAGCAGCGAGAGGCAACCAGAGCCTCATGAGAGCAGATGATGTAGGGGAGACGCAGGCACAAGGTGCAACCGCAAGCACAATCGACCACGCAAAACTCACCTCGAGGTACACATGGGGATAACGAGCGAGGTAACTGAGGAACCAGATCGGATGAGGAAGCAACGAGCGTGGCCGGCACAGCAAGACGTTGGGTTGGATGCAGAGATGTTGTCAAAGGCCGAATGGGCAGTGGTTGTGGCAGGCAGTGCCAAGCGATGGTATGTAGTGTCTCGAATCGAAGGGGGTTGGACCGATCACGTCGCAGCTGGAGAGCGACCGTGAAGCACCGATTCGAGGAGGAAGGGGGGAGGTGTCGTCGCGAAACGGCGAGACTAGGAAAAAGAGCTGATGAAGCCGTAAAAAGAGTGTCGGCGATGCTAAATGCAAGAACAGCAAAGGGGAAGTTGAGCGAGGGTGGTTTTTGGTGGTTTGACCTTTGAGCAAGCACGGGGAGGGAGGGAAACGCTGCTTGTCTCGGCGCCGGGTTATCCAGGGCGAGTTTCGGGGCGTGACGATGTGGGGGCGTGTGCGCAAGGAACAGGGGGCGCAGGAGATTGACCTGGGCAGGATACGGATAGAGCGACTGCCTTCCGGGGATGAGTGGTGTTAGGGGAAGCTGTACTAAGGACTTGTGCCGGGGCAGCACCTCAGTTATCGCAGTCAATCTTGGAAATGTATTGGTCAAAGCTCGAATATTATTGTTAATTTCTCAGATAAAATGTCAGAGGCAAGTCATGTTCAAATCGACTCGGATTGGGACTCAGAATCAGGTAAATTTGATATCATTCGAGGACGATAACCGAAGTGTCGTCGTTGAGTTTCAGCGGGCTTGCCGCTGTGAGCTTAAAGCTTAGCGGGCGTCACCCACTGTAGCAAGCCCTCGCCTGTCCTTATCGCAAATCATGTCAAAGTACCAGATACCGCACGATCGACCAGCTCCTCTAACACTGCCGGCCTCTCTTTGGCCTCCCTCCCTCCCTTGAATCAATCCATTGCAACTGCTCCCTCCCTCTTCTTCCGCTCGTCCTCCCCTCGTTTCATCGCACTCCCCCATTCGCTGACTATCTCTTGTTGTTGTTGTTGTTGTTGTTTCTCCCCCGCATGTGCTGGGGAAACCGAAAACATTCCATCCTCATCCCGTCTCTCACTCTTCCTTCTTTTCATACTTCCCTCCCTCCATCATCGATGCGTTGTCCAAACAGTGGATCGCCCGGATGGTTTCCAGGTTGTCAGCTCCTCGTTCCTTGCTTTCCCATCCCATCCCATCTCTGGATCCCAGAGGTCCATCGCCCCTAAACGCGCCCGCCACTCGCAGCGCAAGCCAGGGGCGTCGACTGGGGTGCCAGGGGATACGAGCTTCGATTGGTCAGCGGGAGACTGAGAACCAGTTTTTAGGGGGTTGGTTGGTCATTTTTAGAGGCGGACACTGCGGGTTCTTCGGGGCCATGGTGCTTGGTGTGCGAGTCCCGCCAGTACTTGGTGGCTACATCGTCTGCTCTCAGCTGGCCCTTGCCCTGCTGAAATCATCCACTGAAATGGCTGAGGCAGGACTCCACGGAGTGAGATAGGGCCTCCGGAACCTTCGTGCTTCAAGTATACCTCGAGTACCGTTCAGAAATGGCCAGCCACGCGTCATCATTGGAGCGGAGCGTGCTTCCTTTGCCGGAGCATCTGGAAACCTCCACTGGGGCAAAGACGCCCCTGAACGGCGCATCCGGAGTGTCAAGACGATTTCTGCCTTTTGTGTCGTCGACAGAGCAGAGCTGCAGGTGTTTACGAGTGAGCAAGCTCAATCGCAGGCTTCTGCAATTGTCGTCAGGGGCTAGCCTTGGTGTGGTGCACGAGACTGACGCGAGGGTTACAGATGAGCAGCCATAAACCGGTTCGACATTCAAACCTGCTTGGTTTTGAACCATATCAGGGCACAGGGCATGGTTGTATGCACGGAGCTATCATCGGTGTGTGTCTGGTGTAGGTTACAAGCAAGACGTTGAATTACACGTGTGTTTCGAGGCCCTGCCTTGCAGTGCTGCACAGGCTGGGCTGCTGGCTCCCGTTTTCACGGCTACGGCCACATCCGCGAGGCTTCCGGGGTGTGTTGTGCTTTTTTGCCAACCTCCGCCGACTCCGTGAAATTGAATGATGGCCTTGTCCTTGCTTGCCCTCTGGAGATATGTATGTACCCCTGAGGTATTCCGTGTGGTGGTGGTGGAGAACTCGCAAACTCACAAACTCAGCATCATGCCCCTTTCATCCCTCCCAAAGGCAAAAAAAAAACGGGAACCTGGGTCCTTGGACTGGGTTTCTCCAGTCTTGGGAATTACATAGATGCCCAGACTTATGGCAGTTGTTTCAGCCTTGAGATGAAATCTCGATTGTTGAGGGGTTAGCGTTTGGTTCAAAAGAAGATGGCTGGATGGATGGATGAGAAGGATGGGCTCCATCATGCAGGAACACGAACATGCATTCTGCATCGCCACACTCGCTCGTGAGACCCAGAGAGACGACAAACGACAGACGAGGCAGCAGAAGGAAACATGTCTATGCAAGGAAGCAGAGAAAATGCGGTGATGTTGAGCAAGGATCCAGAGCAAAGCCACCCGCTGCTGTCTCTCCTCTCCGACAGTTCCATCACGAAATTGGGCTGCATTTTGGCTTGCACTTTTCCATCCCGCCATCATCAGCACAATTACAGCCGATGACGACGCTCGACGCGGCCTTCAATGCGCCTCTCTTAGTTTCTCGACAGGGCTACGTGGGTACATAACGTTACCCCCTGGTCATTTTTTTACGCACGATTCCACAGCGATTCTCGATCCCAAATTCCAACTCGGCAGAGAGGTCCGAGGTTTTCTTTCGATTTTTTTTTACTCTCAACGGGTCTAACGTTATCTATTGAGTTTTGGTTCGTCCAACCTCCCCAGTCCCAATCTGGCCATGCTGTGATCTCGTATCCACAGCGCTAGAAGGGCCATGCTTTTTTATGATAAGTTCAGTTCGGCATCTCGAGTCGAGCTTCAAATGTCCCACAGCGTGTCAAATAGGTCTGGCGTTCCGCCACCCGTTTACTAGCAACGGACGAGGCTTGTTGGGTCAGACTTGTTCGGTTCGCGCGGGAACTGGGTGTCGAAGATGAAGAAGAATGATGACAAGATTGCTTCAAATTCGAAGGTAAGAGAGGAGCTAGAGAGGGCATATGGAGACACCAGCAGAAATCCTCAGTCCCACAAAGGAACCAGAACACTCTCTTGCATGCCTGGCCCTCCTGTACCTCGCAAGTACCAGCAGAGATCGAGCGATGGTCGATCACCAGTCGGGGGGGTCGGTCCTCTCTTGTTGGCCGTTTACTAGGCCAGGCGCTGGCGGGTCTCTCCTCTCCAAAAGTGGTCACCTCCTTTTCCCCTGTTCCCACTCGCTTCAAAGGTCCGAAGGATGGAGACTGGCGCGCGGCCAGAGCCACGGCAGCGAAAAGCGTCCGTCCTTGTCTTTGGTTAGCCTTGCCTTGCATGCTTCGGCTCATTTTCCAGACCCATGGCCGCAATGTCTTGAGCAAGCCCTGTGTGGATGAGCTTGGTAATCTTCTACGTCATGGATTGCGATCCGTCTGTTGGCTGTGCGTGCCTATCCGTGAAATCTGAGACGTTTCGAAATAGTTGAGCACAAAGGCGAGTGTCTGCGGGAGGTGTATGCGTGGCCTCAATGTCGTCCCATTGCGTGCGTTAGTTGTTCAGGAGGATCTTTGACAGACAACAAGCTTCGGGTAGTTCTACTTCTGGAGAAGCATAGTCCTTAAGTTGCCAAAAATACGACGAATGCGCCTGTTACTCTCTTGGGGTCGTATATCTGTAACCAACCCTACATACTCATAAGTCCTGGTATTAGAGAGGGCAGGCCAATAGTTGGCATCCTAGATTGCCTACCCGGCGCTGATTCACAACTCATATACACTAGACCCTGACTCGCAGCTCATGGATTTATATTCTTTATAGAGTTTTAGTATACACCGAAAAGAAAATCTATACAATCTCTACCCATTATGTGATGATACCGGACATACAATCAGGAGGAGTTGTCAGTGATAGTCTTGATGTCAACCAAACAACACAGTTCTGTGTATCAAGTAAGTACCTACCCTTAACGAGTAACTTTTCAAAATAAAGGGACGCTCAATCTCGAATTTTGTCTTAGTAACAGCCTTTACAACATACGTAGGCTCATGCCGAGACATTAATTATTGCCCTCTCGTCAGGTTGCTCTTCGCTAACAAGAGGCTTTGACTCTCCCCACAAGCCTTGGCCTCGTGTTCGAGAATCACGAGTCTTGCTTGGTAATGAAGGGCTCAGTGGTAATCACTGCCGGTCTATTAATAGGTGAGTGAAGCATGCCTAATTGGGATACATTTATTGCCATTCCCGTTGCAAATTGGTAGCCTACACAAAGCCCATCTCTTGGTGTGGTGCTTCAATCATTCCAGTGCCAACCACGTGACTCCGCGATGCAGAATTCCAATTCGGGTCAGTTGCTCTGACAACGCTATCCACTGCTCGTGGATGCTTCACACCAGCCATGTAGATCATGTAACAATTCAAGTTTCTTCTCCAACCTACACAGTTTTCCAAATCCATGCCAGGCTAGATCCTCGTCTCTAGACCACCACGTGCTTATTTCAGCATTGTCTAACCAGAAGCGTTATCTACATGCCAGAGACGATCCCACCTTTTGCAGAGTCGCTGTCGTAGCAAGCTGAAAGCTTCAGCTTTTCTTACTCCCGATCTTACTCTTCACCCCCACCACCATGGCTCGGCTCGCCGATATCTGTCCATCTAGCGACGATGACCTTCCCGACCTGAAGACTCTGATTCGGAAGCAAGGTGCCAGAGCAACCAGAACATCATCTAACACCACGAGCACATCAACCAAGCCTGTCGCCTCAAACCCTACAACCAAGTCTGAAACTCGCCGAGTACGTCGTCTCGGAGAACCCAGCAAAGCCACAGCCAACCCACTATTCCAACGATGGAACTCGGAGGAACATGAAAGCTCCCAAGAGGGTAGGTCAATACGATCGGGGGCAACGGGTCGGACATCACGAAAGACAACACCAAGCGAGTCGATTTCACCCCCGCCTATGACTGGTTCCGCCTCAGACTCCGAATCCGAAGATGACCTGCCCCGCTCTCATGTCCAACGGCCGAGGAGGCGGCAACCCACCATTGAAGATTCCGATGAGGACAGCGACTCGCAGGAGAAAGAGACATTGCTCACAAGGGTGCGACGACTTCAGAAGACCAAGGCAGGCGCTGTGACAGCGCCAAGCCAGGAACCAGAGAAGCGAGTGCCCAGGACCAGACCGGAAAGCAAGTCGAGGGCGTTGATGTTTGCCAGGGAGATTGATAGTGGGACAGACACCGAGGTGAATCGGGAAGAGAGCGAGGCTGAGGATCCAAGCGTGTATCAAACTGCAGGCGAGGAGTCTTCCGACTCTGCCTCTGAGTTGGACTGGTTGAACGATTCCCCTGATCAGCCAGCTCGGATGAAACCTGTGAGATCGGTCAAGATGCGACCCCAGGGAACCGCTGGCGCAAAGGATAATGCTTCTTTGATAAAGAACGCCCCCTCTCTAAAGCCCAAGGCCAGGACGAGCAAGAATACCACGAAGGAGAAAGCATCGAGTAAGGAGGTTGCTCAATCTCGGAAGACGAGCCAAAGTAAGCAACGTGGGGATTCACGGGACACGACAACCGCCTCAGACCTAGCCGATACGCTATCCAAACTTCGACTTCAGCTGCAAGACTTTTCCGATGAGGAGGACAAATCTTCAAAGAGGGATCAGTTCACCACACCTCCCAGTACGCCGCCGAAAACCTCGAAGCCCAAGGGACTCATGTCTCCGAGTAAGAAGGTTCAGATTCCCAAGACTCCTCACAGGCCCAGCATGGACGCCTTTTGGAACCAGGATGTGGTCAATGAGTGGAACGATCATCACTCACCACGCAAACTCATGCTTCCACCGGTAACAAAGAGTCCAAGCAAGGCGAGTCCGAAGAAAGACCCCAAGAAGGAGACCAAGAAGGCTTTTGCAGCGAGAAAGCATGCCCTGGCTGAGAGCTTTCTCGCCGAACTCGACCGCGAGATCACTCAGGGTGAGATTGCCAAACTTGCCGAGTCTACGGGTGGTGTCAAGCTTGTCTGGACAAAGACACTCAACACCACAGCTGGCCGTGCCAGTTGGCGTCGCGAAACAATCCGAACTACTCGTAAGACGGACGGTACCCAGCTCTCGGTGACGTACAATCACCATGCGTCGATCGAGCTCGCTGAGAAGGTTATTGATGACGAGCATCGACTGCTGAACGTGATGGCTCACGAGTTCTGCCATCTGGCCAACTTCATGATCAGCGGTATAACGACGAACCCTCACGGCCGCGAATTCAAGGCGTGGGCAGCAAGGTGCTCAGCCAAATTCGGCGATCGTGGCATTGAGGTTACAACCAAGCACAGCTACGACATCGACTTCAAGTACGTGTGGGAGTGCTCAGCTTGCGGGACAGAGTTCAAGAGACACTCCAAGAGCATCGACCCACAACGACATCGATGCGGCAGCTGCAAGGGCCTACTAAAGCAGACGAAGCCAACGCCAAGAGGCGCAGGTGCCGGCGGTGGTCCGAGCAAGTACCAGATCTTTGTCAGGGAGCAGATGGCGGTGGTCAGGGAGGAGAACCCTGGGAGTCCGCAGAAGGTGGTGATGAAGCTCATTGCAGAGAAGTGGGCGAAGCAGGGGGGTGGTAAGACGGGGAGTAAAGGAGGCAATAAGGGCATGGATGGTGTTCTTGACAAGATGGTTGATTTGACCATCGAGGAAAAGTAAATCGAGGAAAAGTAATAGAGGGCATACAAGCATGAGATACCCAGTTTGGCATATAGTATGAGTCCAACGTATTACTCGAATGTTATGACTTGATTATACTAGAACAAACGTTATTTCATCAGCCTGTTGTATCTTTCTATATCTTTGCCAAGTTTGCGCTGATGATGCTTTTGCGCTGTTATCTCATCCTTCATTGACCTATGTGTGTGGTAGGTACCCTGCAGCATGCTGCGCTGTTGCGACTCTTAGAACACCAGCTCTCGAGAAATAGAATCATGATACACAAGAGTTGTACGGCCTTCCAAGACCCTGAAAGAAAAATATATTCATGGCTAGCTAGGCCAGCATCTTGCCCATACAGACGTCCTCATTGATTTATCTGATCCGTCCAAAGTTAAAAGATGTCATCAGTCGTGATAGTCATCCCAGGATATCCAACTCTTCCACCCTCCTATTCCCAACCGTCTATCCCACAATTCCCAATCATATTCCCTCTTCTCAAGACTCGCCAAACAGACCCCAATCCTTAATCTTGAACGTCGACCAGATACGGGCCGAGTACTCGACGGCGTCGCCGATGAGCTTGCCCTGGCGGCCGAGCTCCAGGTCGACCTCGTCCTCGTCGTACTCGCCCTTGATGTGGGGCACGTTGATGGTGATGAGGATGTCCGTCTTTTGCTTCTCGAGTCGCAGGAGCGTCAGGATGATGGCGGTAAAGTCGGGCGCCGAGGTCGTGTCGCGGGACTGGTTGACGTGGGGCGTCTGTGTCGAGATGAGGGTGTAGGCGGGAGTGCCTTCTCTGGAGGGGAGTTAGCAAGTTGGCCCTTAAAGCTTGGATAAAAAGAGCGTACTCGAGTCTCGAGAACTCAGTCTCGGCCGTGTTCCAGATCTTGATAGTGTTAATGTCAGAGCCGACCATATCCTCCAAATGCGTAGTCATGGCACGGCCGTCAACCTCAGGACCAGAGCCAGAGCTTCCAACACGCTCAGTGATGTCAAAGATGATGCTGGTGAAACCATCCTGATCAATCCAGACCTCTTGGTTGTCGGGAACCTGTCGCAATTTGCTAAGAGCCATCAGCATCAGACGCAAACTTTGGCGCAAAGACGAGAGAGCACGAACCTGACGTCGGCAAAGTTGGAGGGCAGGTCGACAACGATTGCGCCGCCAAAGAGAGGCGTGCTGACGAATTCGGGCATTTTTCAAGAGTGTAGAGACAGCCTTGTCTTGTAGAGTATATTCACGTCTGTCGCAAAGTCGAAGTTGTAAAGAGTATCTCGTGGATCAGGCACCAGAGGCGATCTTAAACAGGTTGAGGGCAAAAAAAAGAGTCACGCGCGAAAGGGTATCCTCGTATTTTTCGAGCCAAGCATGGAAGAATGAGGTGGGCAGGAGGCGATTATAAGGTAACAAAATGGAAGCCTGAAAGTGGGCGACGAGAAGAGCGATGGATCATGGATGGCTCGGCTCGGGGAAGCACAGCATTGCCATGCAAGTCAAGCTCAGGCTCAAGTTTGGAGGGGCTCAGGTGGGATAGACCCCGCCACATGATGACGTACGAAAAGCCTCACTTTTGGTGTGGCAGCCACATGGCATGATTGAATGCTGATAACTAAAACATAAAAAAGAATGACCAAGATGCATTTTAAAAATGCCAAAAAGAGCTAGCGATACTCCCTCTATGTAGTAGTATCATATAGCATCATCAAAAATGCAAAAAGCAAAAATTCGAATCTGGAGTCTCCAGACGAATGTTTCCAAAGATTGTATGAACGGAGTCTGTTGGGCCATTCCACGGTCACATCTGGTAAAAGGCAAGAGGTGAGTTCGATGGAAGGTCCCACTCCGAAAGAAAGCAGTGTTAATTTGAATTATAAGCCCTCTACTGCATGCCCCACAGCAACCCCTCTCATGGTTCACCTATGTCAGCAGCTGTTAACCGACTCACTCGCTCAATGCGCAAGGTACTTGAAGCTTCTCCCTTCTCTCGTGACGCTTCTTTCTCTCCTCTCACTATCAACTTTCTCAACGTTCGATCATTTTCTCTTATACAAAATGGCCTCCGCCGCCGGTTGCATCTTCTGCCGCATCATCAAGGGTAAGAAGAATTGGAGAGTCGGAGAGTGAAGCCGAGAGTGTGCGGATGCGGGGAGCTGTTGAGGGGAGAGTATGTTGAGGGTGTTCATCATCTATCTTTCTCGTCACCATCACCACGGTTCTAATTCCTTGACTAACAGCCGTCTTTCAATTCTAGGTGAAATCCCTTGCTTCAAGCTCTTCGAAAGTGACAAGACGCTTGCTTTCCTCGACATTGGCCCGCTCAGCAAGGGTCACGCTGTATGCTTGACGCCCAACCTCGTTTGAGCCGACTGACACCCTATAGCTCGTCATCCCCAAGTTCCACGGCGAGAAGCTGGCCGATATCCCCGATGACCACCTCTCTGAGGTTCTGGTAAGCTCAATTATCCTCCTGCGGCAAGAGAATGAGGCGCTGATGATCATAAACAGCCCACTCTGAAGAAGATTGTCAACGCAACCGGTGCCACTGACTACAACATCCTTCAGAACAACGGCGCCATCGCCCATCAGGAAGTCAAGCACGTAAGTATACCCTTCCCATATTTGCATTCTATTTCAAATACTGATGGCCGTTACAGGTTCACTTCCACATGGTAACACCAATCCTGTACCCCCATCCCTCGGATCCCGCCACTAACATGTTTTTAGATCCCCAAGCCCAACGAGAAGGAGGGTCTCGGCGTCGGATGGCCTACCCAGTCACCCGACATGGATTCGCTCAAGGCGTACTACGAGGATATCAAGTCTAGGATTTGAGCCGGCAATGCTGTGTAGCGTAAAGGCAACGCATCATTGATGATAGTAGGGGCCTTCAAAAGTGTTTCACGGCGGGGGTCTCCGGTTTCACTATCCAGTTGCCAGCTAGAATCAGATGCCACGACTTAAATGCAATGATGATGACCAAGTCTGTTCTTATCACCTCGCTGTCTTCCGTGTCTTGCTGCTATCTCGCTTTCTTCAGGAAACAGGATTCAGTGCACCAACTTGACTATTTGACGAACACCTAAGTATCAAGTACCTCGACAAAGAATGACAAACTAACAACTAATTGAAGAGGACTCTATGGAGTTTCGGTGCGCAAATGAAGTGACATGAGATGGAGTTTGCATTGGGGGATGTCATGTTCACCAGTTGGGCCTCATTGTGATGCCAAATAGCTGGGTTCCACAGCCCACACATTGATTAATCAAAACCTAATCAACAATAATGTTATTATTATGCATCATGCTCTATAACCCTAAAGTAATAGGTCAAACCTAACTGGAGTTAGGCCAAGAGTGATCAGCCAAGAGCTGACTGAGAAATCGTGTACCAGGAAGACGCCCTTTGTTTTTTCTAACCATCCCTCACATCTAGTCTACATCATCAGCAGCGGTGGCAGCAGAAGTGCTAGCCACTGGGGGAACAGGCGAGTACCAGCTGGTCTTGCCGCCGCTCTGGAGAGAGCCCTGTCTGTCGTAGAGCGTCCTCGCCCGAATGTATGGGTCCAGGGTCCAGTATCCCTCCCTCAGAGACTTGGAGATCCTCTCGCGCTCTGCCTTGATCTCGGCACTCTTCTCGCCGTCTGGGTGGCGGATCCATTCACGGGTCGCGTGCTCAAACTGCTTGACTTGCTCGGCGCGCTCAGCAAGCAGGCGGTCCCGAGTCTCGGCGTCCTTCATCTTGTCGTTCTCGCCGGCGGCGGGCTCGATGTACTTGTACTCCCAGTCTTCATCGCCGTCGAGCTCCTTGATAAGGTGGTCTGGGGCGATGAACTCCTCGAGCTCGGCGCGGTTGTTGGTAAAGTGAACCTTGGACGCAACGACAGGGTCTAGCCAACCGCGGATGACCTTCCAGATACCTTTTATCTTGTCAGTTGTAATTCTATGTTGGCAAACTCTAGTTCGCATACCTTGGAACAGCCAGGGGGCGCGGTGCACCAGGACAGCACCGAGAGATTCGGGGTAGTTGGCCTCGAAACACTTGATCATGAACTTGACAGGGGTGTAGTCCATGTTAGCCATGGAGAAGCCCGTCATGTCGAAGATGACACACTGGAGGGATCAGTTAGTATCGTAATTATCAATATCCACGGGGATTCACTTACAGCAGTATCAACTGGGGGCTCAAGGACCATGCGAGCAGTCTCAATGATATAGACTGTATACCTCTCCAGACTTTGCTCGCACTCCGCACCAATCTTGTGAAGGCGAACCCTAACAACGCAAATAGGCCGACCATTCTTGTCGGTGCCATGCAAGAAACTCTTGCCCATTCGGAGCTGGGCCATGACGTCGGCGCTCACCTGCTTGGTAGGGGAGTCGGCATTCTTTTCATCCTCAATAGCAAGGGCATCGCCGTTCTTCATGATGTCGTCATCCACACGCATATCGTTGTGTCTCCAGTTCATGGTCGATACCAGCATCACTAGAGCCTTCTCCACGTCCCATTTTCGCGCGCGTAGGAAGCGCAGGACGAGAGCGTCAGGGTGGTCGTGCTTCACCATGCTCCAGATGGTGTGGTGGATGGACTCAGGGGTCTCGTTGGCCAGTGTGTCGTAGAAGTGCTTCGTCTGGCCATACTTGTCCTCCTCGACGGGAGCCTCTGTGGGAGTTGAAGTGCCAGACTTGCCCTTTCGGAAAACGCCAAATCGCTTCTTCTTCTCACCACCCGCAGGGGTAGCCTCCTCTGGGTCCTTGGGGGAGAGAAGATCCGCGCCGCTGCTGTCGTCGTCGGCCACACCGGTGAGCTGGAAGATGGCAGCCCATAGTTTGCGGAGCTTCTCCTCTTGCTCAGGAGTCAGGTTTCCCGGTCGACCGGGGGGAACTTGAGTAGACATGATTTCAATGTCTTCTTCGAATTCTTGGGAATATGAGTTGCTGGTAGAGCCTGTCGTGGACCACACCGAGGCAATAAGAACTGCCGCAAGTACAGTCGCAGCTACAACAGCTGAAGAAAGAAAGCTTGCTTCAAGTGGGCGCCTAGTTGAATCCGAGGTTGATCTGTTAGAGGTAGTCGTATAAGACCTCTGAAGGGTAAGAGCAGAAGTTGGGCCAGCAATGCGGACACGCGCAGAGTAGCTGAGACTTGATGCGACTGGTGGGGCGAGAAGTGAGGCCTTGCTTGGGTTTTCGTATCTCGTAGCAGAGACTCTCCTGAATGGTGCAGGGGTTGTGTACGATCTGGCCAGTGGAGGCCTCGCAAAACTGGGGGATGAGAGCGCCTGAGAAGGGCGTAGGAACTGTTGGCAAGCGCTGAGGCGGCAGCTATTTGAATACAAGATCCGTCTCAGTTGAGGCCTCATAAGTAAGATGTCGCTGATAGGGCTGTCCAAGACTTGCGAGCGCGTAATGCAACGCCGCAAAAAAGGCTGAAAGATGTGTCGTCGTTGACCGGCGCAGGAAACCCCTGTGATCAGCTCCACCAAACGTCCAGAGTTCGCGGTTTCAGCAGGACAGTTTCCCCTAGGAGGCTCGAGGGGAAAAGGCCAGAGCAAGGCTATATAAATAAGCACGAGCAGTGAGATGAGATGGTGCGAGCGCAAGGGGAGGAGAAAAAGGCTGCTGCTCTTTTTGCTGAGAGGGTGCGTGCGGGACTTGAGAGACACCGGCCCCCGCGGAGTTTACGGGTTACGTATTGGATGTGTGTTTCTGTTAGTGCCCGGAGTACCCGGACACACGATGCAAGGCAAGACATGCACACTACAAGCTTAACTTGAGAGGATACTAGATGAGAATTTTAGGATGCGATATAGGATTAAATAAAGCAGTATATAGCAGCTCATATAATTTTCATTTATTTTATTATCGCGTTCAGAGGACGCTACTCTCTTTGCCTCTGATGTAGATCGGAAGCACAGCTATCTAGGCCGAGCTTCATCCGCGTATATGTCTAAATAGATGACACGAGGACATAGGGACGAAAGCGAAACCGACCGGGCCCAAAATACCGGATTAAATACGATCCAACCGCCCTAGCTCTACGAATCAAACCTCATTCTATACGTAGGGCTTAAATCGGGCCGCTGGGCGCTGATCCGGACTGCCGTGAGATTTGACGAAACATTGACTACCCTACAGATTCGCTACCAACTAGATAAACAGAACCTTGAATGACACGCGATGCCCAAGCGCCTCTCATATGATGATGATACAGAAAAGATATTAGCGGTTGGCAGCTGGCCCTGGTCAGTTGCTCCCGTAATATTAAGTCGTGTCGTCGGCTCAGCCTCATCGTATGTCGTCAAGTGAGCCCCTGAGCTACGTATGAACAGCTCACACGACACCATGATGAGCATGAAATTAGACCAAGGTCAGCCACATGGTCATATTTCCCAAAGAGAAACAAACCAAGAATGAGTGGTCAACATTAAATACTGCTTAGAACTTGATATGGAGGTTCAACTGGCTCCATGGCCAGCAAGGACGAGTCATGATGAAAAAGGTACTCGGCATGCTATCACACCAGCTCAACGGCATTGGTCCCGCCGCGGGGAAAGCCACTTTGGGCAGCCACACCTTGACTGCGGGGACGCCACAACAACCGCCGCCATTTGTTGACTTTGAGCCCAAATCAACTTGACAACCACAAAGCACGAAACAGACCCTCCACCTTTCGATCATCGCGCTCACGAAACGATACACAACATCACCCATATTCACGGACACACAGATTTCAACATGTCCGGCACACCTCTTGACGCCAGCGTCAAGCGCTCCAACTCTCGTTCTCATACCTCGCGTCCCACCACCCCGCTTCGTCCATCGTCGCGCTCGTCCTTTCGAGAGTCTGCCCGCGGTGCAGGAGAAAGCGATGCCCCGTTCCCGCTCAATGCCTTCGAGCCCGCCTTCGCCGAGCTCTCGGACGCCATGGCAGATCTCGAGGCGAACATGATGCACTTCCAGCTCATGCACGAGAGTCTGGCGAGGTTCAGCGAGTCGTTTGCGAGTTTCATGTACGGGTTGAACATGAACGCCTTCTGCGTTGACTTTCCAGAGGTAGGTCTATTGGCCTAATGCACCAGGCTATATAGAGTTTATGTGTCCGATATATGAGCTCACACTTCCTATAGGGACCTGTCCCAGAGTCGTTCCGTCGAGATAGGACAAGACAAGAGCCCCCAGCCGAGGCTCCCTCGCGACCAGAGACTGATACTGATATGACATTTATGCAAGTCCTCGCCATAAACCGTTCCCATTCTCAGATTCTAACCCTTCGATAGGACAACGGATACGTCCTTTGTCGAGAACCCACCCACAACCACCAAGTCGTCCAGATTTACCACACCAGAGCCCCGTCAATCGCGTCTCCCCTCAGCGCCTGGTCGGGGAACATCATCGAGAGGAAGATCCACCCGTGGAGTTGGTCGAGGCCGGCCTAGTGGGCTCGCCAGGGCGCGCGGTAGGGGAGTTAGGTGAAGTTGAAGTTTTCGCCTCAAACACACGCTCGTATACCAGGATGCCATCCACAACGCCGTCCGAATACCATCCCAGCTGAATCAAATGCAACCCAAGTACGCCTGAAAACCCGTGCATGCATGCTTAATGCGCATGCCGATTACACGTTGAAGAGGATATCATCGAATTCGGACAAGAATCTCAGGGATCCATGGACACGTCGTTGTCCTGATCGGTACGCTTTCGGCCATTATCCGTCCAAAGGCCTACAGCAGCGTCGGCGTCCTTGTGAGTATAAGGTCCCTCGGCGATTTGCTTGAGTCTAGGATAGTGTTAGCGGAGATACCCCAATAGAAGCAGTAAAATGGCAACAAACCTTCGCTTATGAGGCTTTCCCTTGCGATGCGCAACCAGCGTAGCGTCCGTCTCGAACCATTTGGAGCATTCGGTGCAGTAGTGTCGGCCGAGTCCAGGAAGGTCCTCGGCGGCCTTGGTCTCCATGAATTGTTGAAGGTGCTTGGGCGAGAGGAGGTCGGCCTTGACCTGGTCGACGTCTCTGGTCTTGCGCCGGGTCTTGGTGATGGTTCGCTTGTTGGTGACGCCCATGGTTGCGGATTTCTTCGTGATTGGGCAGTGCGGAAAAAGTGTAGTGTTTGTCGACCTGGTATTGCGACGGGTATCTCGATGATCGATAACCTGGGCGGTGGAGGTTGGCGATAGAAAAAAGTCCAAAATTTTGGTGGGGAGACAGTGTTTACAGTGTTCTTATCACGGCCCATATGCGGGGAGCACTAGCCACACAACAGCCACACAGCCACAGCTTCACGATGAGTGAGCGTCAAGTTTCGAGGTCCTTCAATTGACGAAACGACAGTAATTATCCCCGGATGATGAAATAATTAAGTACTGAATTAGTGAAAAGAGTAGATTTTGGGGGTTTTGTAAAGTATTCTTTGAGAACTCATTCAATGACACTGAAGTGTTATGAAGAATGAAGGTTGCTTGGTTCACTCACACCATCTTAAGTGACTGACAGCCTGGGAAGAACAGCTGTTTATTGGCAATTCCTCTAATTGACTCGCTGGAAAGCAGAAGACATATGCAGTTTTTGCGATCGAACATAGTTTCGTCGGTGAATGGTTTCATTTTTTAGAGTGTCACCAAGATAGGCTTCCCGAGCGGTATGGTTTGCGAGGGTTTGGTCTTCATGGTCGCCGACGGCCCTTGTCATGGCCCGAGATGAGAGGTGCTCGATGAGATTCTCGATGATAGCTCGGTTCGATGGTCTAGGCATGGAGCGAATACCAGCATATCAAGCCACCTATTTGACGCACATTCACATCCTATCCTGAGGAATGATTAAACATGCATAGGGATGAGACTCTATGAGAAGCTCTCTTTATCTTGGATATATTCTCCTACCCTTATGTTGATTTCAAATAAAATTGTTAAGATATACCCACGAGGATTTGCTAAGGATACTTAAATAGTCTTGGGTAAGTATATGAAATAGCTAAGTTGGAGTACACGGCCCCAGCTATGCTATCGCCCAAGACCTCTGTTGGTTGGTTGAAGGCTGAGTAACATGAGTAATTCACAACTAATATGGTTCCTACAAGGCATGCTGTGCAAATACTATTGCGGTTGGCCTTCTGTTCTAAGCCGGCCATGGGAATCTCGGTGTGCTGATCCTAGCATGACCTTCCAGGATCAAAAGGAGGCCAATCAGTCTAGCGAATTGGCGCCACACACCACCCATTGTGCAATGATTCAGGTACCCGAAGCAGCGCACCAGGTGGCTTGTCGTGTCTCCCGGTGATATAAAAAACGTCAGTGACTCGAAGGGGTTGTGCGAAATAGCATCGGCCAGTGATACAGTTAGTGTGGAATTGGCCATGACCCATCGACGAATATCCGTAAAAGGCTGCCCATACATATCACGAACATGTTGCCAAATGAAGTCCTCATGAGGCTTGGTTGAAACCCAGCAGCATGGCGTTCAATGATCAGCGTTGTCACAGCCACATGTTCGAGCCGGAGCCCACCTCAGGGAATTGGACGGACTTGAAAACACATGGCAGACAACAGACGTTGACCCACTATGCGAGGCCAATGATCTCTAGTCGAATAATAATTTGTGCGAGACGTTGTGGTAATGCTTTGCTTTCTCTGACGACAGCTGTGGGTGTCTTTGAGGATCATTCTGGGCGCAAGGATGCTCAAACTCGACCTATTAGTGGAACGATGTTACGAATTGCCACCTGGGGTGGTTTTGTAGACTTGTGGAGGTGGATAAAAGTTTCTCGTGGAGATGCAGTCTCATCCTAGCACGATTCTCTGTCTGCTCTGGCTTGGGGGCGGCGGCGATGAGCTTTCATATCCCGGCCCCGCCATTGCTGGATACCCTCGAGGGTTCCTCGTCTGGCATTTTCTTGCCACTGACCGTTACTTGTTTGTGGCGTGTCTTTGTTGACAGGCAGGGAACCCTTTTGCCGTTCGGTAAAGCAGTAGCCAACTGGGTTACGAGCTGGTTATGCGGCTGAACACCGAGGTAGATAGACAACCTAACAGGAAAGGTTCCGTCTGTAATCGATTGTAATTGCGGCGGATATCATTGGATAGGACAGGACAGGGAAGTTTGGCGGTCTGCGGCCTGGGATGCGGCAGAACAGTCGAGGAGAAGTGCAGGAACCAAGGGGGGTGTGCGGTTTCGTGAGAGCTTCATCCCCATCGTTCAAGGGTTACCCCAATTTGCTTCAGCGACTCGCCGTCGAGAACTGAGGTCCGAAATGGACAAAGATTATGGAAGACGTCGGGGACCGAGCGTAAAGTGCTCGGAGCCTCACAATTGCGAGCGCCATGGCCCGGCGACCGAAGTAAAAGCCGCTGGTCCGAGCATCCGCTCCGCTTTTAGGCCCTGAAAAGAGAGCAAAATTTTGCCAAGGGAAACGGGGCCCTGTTTGAGGCATGGAGACGCCCGGGGGGAACAAGAGGCGACTATTCCGCATCGGGGTGACGATGCGGTAAATTCTTCGTTCTCTGCGGCGTGGGCCCCGGGCCAGCGCTGCGGGTGGCGCTGCATCGGTGCCGTAACGACCGGGGAACAGGCAGGCTGGGAAAATGAAGCCCAGCAGAGTTAAGGAAGCATCCTTGGATTTGCGCCGCCTGGGGGCGTGGGGCCGCCGCGCCTGTCAGCCGAGAAGGGTCAATCAGGTTGAAGAAGAAGCTTTTGTCGACGGACGGGAGTTGATTGTGGGAAGTTGTGGGCTTGAGTGATGTGAGAGGTATTGGCAGAAATGATAAGAGACTATGTCCAGGCCGTGTTCAATGCCTGGCCCTGAGAGCAAACAACGGTTGACAAGATATGTCTCGTCCTCATCTATCATCTCCTAGCAACAACAATTGTTGCTGGGTCTGTGGAACGATCGGAAGTGGTTGTTTTTGATTTGTGTGCCTGCATCGGGGGTAACCCACATGCTTTGCTGAAGCATCGTCCCTCCCCCTCGCACCTGAATTCCGTCAAAAATTGCCGGATTGATGCAGGAGACAAACCCTCTTGCCTTCTTGGCAACCAACTTGACACCATCGTCAACGTCTTGCCGTCCAGCGCCGAACCTGGAGCCGATGGAGAGCCGTGGCTCGTAACGTCGAGCCAAGCCGAGGAGGTCCGTCCGTCTCCGGTCGGTATCCGGGGGAGTGTTCGGCGATGGACTGTCGTGAGCGTCTGGGGCCCGCTGAGGTGAAGCACTGGTACCTCTGACGCAACCGCCTCCGATGGGGCCTTTTTCCCCAGTGAACGGCCTAGACCAGGACTCTGGTGGGCGCCAATGGGAAAGCTCAATGGCAGCTGGAATGGGGTTTTCTGCCCTCCGCTCACTGGCTATCGCAGTCTCGGTCTCGTGCGAGAGGAGCTTGGGGTTCGGTATCCTCGGCCATGAGGGTGGCTATCCCATGACGGAAAACGAGGCAAAACTGCACGTCAGCTGTGTTCGCTGTATCATATCTGACCTCGGTTTCGCCATCGTTCGACCTTGCCATGATCCCCCCGTGTCCGTTATCGATGGCAATCCCTGAGGGAAGCATGTGCAAGAATTTTTGAACGGCCGTCACGGAGAGTGTGGGGAGGGGTGTATGGATGGAAGAGGAGCATGTCATGACGACAGGGTTGTGCGCAGAATTATTTTCAGCCCGGCATTGATTGGCTCGCAGCCCAACAACCTTGGTTATCAGACTCCAAACTGTGGCTTCGGCTCCCCGCATCAAACCTCGAGCGCTTTGTGGCTCCACAATCACGACCTTCACAACTCCCAACCTTGACCAGCGTGTCTGTGCATAGAAACTGGCATGCGATACCCTGGGGAACAGTGCACGAGAATGTAGCAGAGGCATGGGAGCTCTATCCTCAAGCATCGCGGTGCCTGGATCTCGAGCCACCTGGTCTGATTGCCTTCATTGCAAGCATGTGTGACTACTGGTCTAACAACCTCCCAGTACCTATGTTGGTGGACAATCTACGATCAAGGATATATATTTGCTTCGAGGTGGCTAGTTGGCAATGAATCACACCCATTCTAGGACCTCGAGCTTCATCATAAGCCTGTATGAGAGTACATCTATGTTCATCTACAATGCTATGGTTCTCAAATCCTCCTTATAAGACTCTTCATAAACTCCTCGTACCCATGTGCTCTATGCGATGGCATTGCCTCTCTGAAGCCTAGTTGAACTGTATTAGTGGCTCATGGTCTGACTGCTAGCGAGGCTGAAGACCTGGGAATGGACACATATCCGACTTCAAATGGTAGTTGGATGATCCACAAGTCTATCGCGAACTGGCATAGGAGCATCGGACCTCGAGCCTCTTGTTTAGACATGACATCAAGTAACATCATTGGCTGCAATTGTCCTGGCTCAAGATGGAATGGGCTAGTGCTCATACTGGTGACCACTCCACGGAACTTGGAACTTTGGGAGTTCCCCATGAAGACCCTAGCTACATTTCCCCGGACAGCAATGGCAATGCCAGAGCACGTTGACAGCTTGGCTCGGTACTCGCCATTTGACATAGAGCTCGGCCACCCCTGTCTATCTGAGCGCCATAGTGCCCCGTCACATAAGGTTTTACGGGGCCATGCGGAGAGGATGAGAACTTCCCCAGGAAGGTCACGAAGTAAGAGGCTACGACCAACTGGAAACGGTGGAGGAGGCACATACCGCAAGGCTCATGGATCATGGACAGTTTTAAGACATTAGACCTACCTAGAAAGTAGATGGATTTAGAAATGGAATCGCTACTGGAAGTGAGATGGGAGGGCGAGTGACAGGGGAAAGGATGGGGTCGGGGAAGACGCGTCAGATGATGTTGGTCCTACGAAATCGTCAATTGATCTTATTCAATGAGGATTTGGGTTATTCGTGAAATCCTGCAGTATGAACCATTCTTTAATGTGCGCCTTGATTACTTGACTTTAAGCATCTATGGCATGGGTCATCTATGCGTGGACACTCGAAGTTTTTGAACCACATAGACCTGGATAGAGGCTCAAGTTGGAACCATGATAAATAAAGGCACCTATGGAATCCTGGATTCCTGTTCACTTTGAGGTACACAATAATGCATGAGGAGGTGTCTCCCCGGACAGTCTGGAGTCTGGATGACACTATTCTCAGGTGGGTCCTGAGCTCCAGCTGACAAGCGCGACGGTTACCCAGGCGCCGCGGCTCTTCATAAAGAATGAAGGGATTGGTGTACAGTGAGTGGTGCACCGCCACCAACTGGAGCGCTGGTCCGGGGTCCACGCCGGATTGAATGCATGGTAAGGGTCAAAGCCCGCCCGCGGAGCGGCGTCACCGGGTCTCCTGGGGGGAAAAGGTCTCGGGCCAACGGGTTTCATCTTCGGTCGCCGCACTGTGATGCTCGTAGTTGCGAAGTTCCGAGACCCCAGTGCTCGGTTCCCGATGCCTTCACTGGACATGTGGAAAATGACATTCTGCCGCATTCCCATACCGATGACCGCCCAAATTATGTTTTTTTTTTTTTTGGCCCATGNNTTTTTTTTTTTTTGGCCCAATGGCAGCTGTTGCAATTATCCCTCGGTCTTGATGAGAGTTGCACCCAGCTTGGAGCAATCAGGTCTTAGTGGGGACGGAGAGTTCCCCTCCTAGCAAAGAGTCTAGCAACGAAGACGGGATGACGGTGGCACAGTAGATTTACATATGAATTCGTCGCATATTACCAACCCATGATGAAACCAAAAGGGTGCTGTTTTGAATCAACAACGATTCCAGAACAAGGACCAATCAAAGAGTCGAATGGCAACTTGCAATAGAAGCAGGGGTTGGGTTTCTGCTTGCGTTGTTGTCGCTGCCTCGGTATTATCGGCCCCGAGTGAGACGGGAACCGACGGCTGCGGTACAATCTGGTGCGTCAAAAATGCTTTTGGAGGAGCAGGTGTTTGTTCCCTCGGCAGAGTGGAGGTTTTCGGTTACCACCCATGACGAAAGGGATTGCCGATTATTTTCAACTCTTTTATGATTGGTCAAAGGGCGGGTTTGCCCTCCCCGCTGGCATCGGGAAACCACACTTGATCACTGGTCCTTGGAGAGGGCTCCGCTGTGGAGCATCACCCACATTTTCTTTTGGGGCTCGCTCTCTGCTGGGGCGTGCCTTTAGCGGGTTCGGCGCTCTCACTGCTGGGCTTCACAGCCAGGTACGTAAGAAACCTCAGCAAGGTCCTAAGCGACAGGTAACTAAGGTGAGGAGGGCCTTGTTGCCGTGTGCCCTGGGTAAGAGAAAAAAAACACCCCCCTCCTCTCATCCGCTTCCTTTTAATACTCAATCCTCCCCCCTCCTCCTCGATCTCTTCTTGCCCGTTGATTCTTCTCGTGTGCGAGCGTCTCCCTTTTCCTTCTTCCTAGTGATACCCTGACACTCTCCGCTCTAATCACGCTCACACTCAATTGAGACGCTTCAGGCTTGAGTGATCAACACCTTCACCATGCTTGCTACCCGCCAGGTTCTGGGCAACGCTGCCCGGAGCCGCGTCCTCGCGGGCGCCGCCTCTGGCATTCGCCGCCTGGCGACTGTCTCTGACAGCCCTCTCGACAAGAAGGTGAGCAAGATTCTACTCTCAGCAGCTTGTGTTGTGCGCGAAGAACTCGACGCTTGGCGGTTCTTCTGGTGTGGCATGTAAGCCGCTCATCCGGCCACCTCCCAGACGTCATTGCGCGCCGATCGACTTCAGCCGTCAAATCATGAGTGATTTCGACCACAATCAGATTTGCACGCTGTGATGCAATTGCAGCAATAGCACCATCAGTTTTCACTTCAGCCAACTACAGCATGCTCAAATCAAGTTTTGGGGGAACAATTGGACTGACTCGTGCCATCTTGGCCCCACTATAGGTCCGCCAGAACCTTTGGGAGGAGAACAACTTCATCAACTACAAGAAGATGTCCGAGAACCTCGACATCGTCCGCGCCCGCCTTAACCGACCCCTAGCCTACGCCGAGAAGATTCTGTACTCTCACTTGGATGATCCCCATGGCCAGGAGATCGAGCGTGGCAGCTCTTACCTCAAGCTCCGACCTGACCGTGTTGCTTGCCAGGATGCCACCGCCCAGATGGCCATCCTCCAGTTCATGTCCGCTGGCATGGACGCCGTCGCCAACCCCTCCACCGTCCACTGCGATCACTTGATCGAGGCCCAGATCGGTGGTGCCAAGGATCTTGCCCGTGCTGTCGACATCAACAAGGAGGTCTACAACTTCCTTGCTACTGCTTGTGCCAAGTACAACATCGGTTTCTGGCGCCCTGGCTCCGGTATCATTCACCAGATTATTCTCGAGAACTACGCTTTCCCCGGTGGTCTCCTCATCGGAACTGACTCCCACACTCCCAACGGTGGTGGTCTTGGTATGGCCTGTATTGGTGTCGGTGGTGCTGATG
>JABCKD010001418.1:0-14731 GCA_013186415.1 Fusarium sp. NRRL 66088 | reverse complement strand
TTTTATAAAAGTCTTTAAGGGCTATTAAACCCTTAATTAGGTAATTAATATATATAATTATACTTAATTAATCTAACCTTAATGCTTTTATTTAATCTAATAATTTCCCCTCTTTTAAGGCACTTCTAACCTAGGCTAGCCCTTTTAAGGCTCTCTTAATTATATAATTAGCCTAATCTAGCTCTAAGGCTTAGATAATAAAAACGCCCTACTTAGGTCAGTTTAATAATACCGCTCGGTGCCGGGTGGGGACGGCCCGGAACGCCGTGCTTATGGCGCGTATCTTTACTAAAATAGGGTATGATTTACGGGCGATCGGGCATCCTTGCTGCGACTGTGCTGCTTCCCGTTGCCAACATGTAAGTCACATTGCATTACCATACAGAGGACTGACAAACCCAAAGCCCGAAGAACTTTGGGATCCTCTAGACTTTTCTCGAAATCCTCCACCGCCTATCACTAAATAAACATAAATTCACAGCATCCCCCGCTCGCATCTCCTAAGCATTTTCTTAATAATTGCAGGTGTTGGATGTCACTAGACTGTCTTCGACAACGAACTATTAACAAAAAACCAGCGCGTCCTACCAAGATGAGTTATGGAATCATAGGTGAGTTTGTTCCAGTTACTCGTGCCACTTCGCGATTAACACTGGGCGTTTTGTAGGTCTCGGATCGATTGGCCATGGAATGGCTGGCAATTTGCGTCGAAAAATACCTTCTTCCTCGACGCTGGTCATATACGACATTGACCGAGCCACCTGCCAGAGGGTCAGCGAAGAGCTGACACCTGTTGGCAAGATACGGGTGGCGACATCGCTGCATGACTTGACTGTCAGTTGTCACACCATACTCGCTAGTCTACCGAACGGGAAAATAGCCCGCAGCGTCTTCCTAGACAAGGAAACTGGGATCATCGGGGCCCCGGCTGACTCGCAGCGGCTGTACATCGACTGCAGCACATTCGAGCCCGAGGCTAGTGAAGAAATTGGGAAGGCATTGCTCCAAGCAGGCTGCGGTACCTACGTTGATGCTCCTCTCGCCGGAGGCGCATTCGGAGCTCAAGAGGGAACTCTATCGTTCATGGTGGGGTATGCCGAGCCTGATGAGGACGACGGCTTTGGCCGGCGCATCATCGACCTTCTTTCAATTGTAGGCGAGCGAGACAAGATCCAATTCTGTGGACAACTCGGCATGGGATCTGCCTGCAAGATTGCTCATAACTACGTGGCACTCTGCTACAACGTGGCAGCCACCGAGGGAATGGCACTCGGTGTTAAATATGGGATCGACAAGCACCTCCTCTGGAGAGTAATGACTAATGGCTGCGCAAACTCGTACCAGATGCATCTTGAGCAGCCGGTCCCGGGGATCGTGGAGGATGCACCGTCCAGCCACCGGTTTCGCAGGGCCTTTGCCGCCGCTTTGACTCTCAAGGACTTACGAATCGCCACTGCTATGGGCGAGAGGCTCGGCCTTGATCTCACGGCTGGAACGACGGCCATAAAAGCCTTCGAGAAGGTTGATGGTGACCCTCGCACAAAGGTTAGTGCCCCACAACTTAATAAATCCTGCGATTGTTTATGTTTCACTGCTCATACCTTTTAGGACCTTGATCACACCGCGCTCTGGTTGCACACCACTAACAGTGTTGATGAGTTCGAGAGAGAGGGCAAGGATCAGATTTGATTTGCTCCGAACTGTTTGGGAGAATGCGCGAGTTATGGTTGGATGGCACTCGGTAGGTTGCGTTACGAGGGAGGAGGGTTTGTGTTAGCCGTCAACAATCCGTCATTTGCCTAGATGCCAGCTCTCTCGACCTCGTCATGTGCGATGACCCTAACCAAGATGACGATTACACTCAGCATCTCTGAGCCCATTACTAGACCTAACCAGTACCCTCTGCCTCAGAGTACGCAACCTGATCCTCTGCCAATATAAACCAAGCACGAGCGGTTTATCCATTGGGAAAATATACGATCGTCACAGGGTGAGTCAAGCTCTAACCAAATTGTATTGATAGCTGAGGTAGCTACTAAATAAGAAAGTGCAAATGAATGTGTTCTATATACTTCGTGCTGGCTCAAGGTGAGCTGTGAGTCCACGCGTGAGTCCTGTCCCGAGACACACAGGTGTTGTCGCTCAGAAGGATGTTTACTAATAACACCGTAGGCTGTAGCCATTATTGCGGATTGTGAATGTGATAAGTTTTGGTGTTGATGGATCATTGTGTTGGAAGTTGAAGTTGTAGATACAGGGGATTGAGAGTTGGAAGAAGGTAGTATTTATCTTTCTTTTCTAGATAATGGCTGTTGAGAGAATGTGGAGTCCTTCGACCCCGTGTGGAGCGGTACTCGCGATGTCTGTGTTGGCAGAGTGGCCCAAGACGCCGTCGCCAATAGAGACAAAGGGTAGCCTGGGCTTCAAAACGAACAGTTCATTCTCTCATTGATCTTCTGTTGGCCCTGATCTTGGTAACTCATGGATTGCCAAAACACTGAATCTCTTCCAAGGTTACTGTGATATAATGGTCTTCCTCTATTCCATCAAACTACACATAAGACGACCCTCTCCAATACAAGCCCAAGTGAAGCTGTGTTCCATCCGTGATTCTTCTCAGTTTCTTCTCCGGAGGACTGAGTAAGGTCTTGCTAGGCCACAGATCACTAACAAAAGGTGTCGCATATCAAGCCCTGGCCCCACTAGTGCAGCTGCGTCTTGCCATTGAGTTCTTGCTCCGTAGATAATTCTCATCAATTGACTGGTGCCATCAATGATTCCTGTGGAGCCAATTGTCTGACAAAAGGCGTATGTGCTCTAGGATTCGAGGTGGCGTCTTGCCGTCTGGTGGGAACGGTCCGCGGCCGGGATTGAGTCGGACTCGCCCTCCCACACATGGATCCTATGATACGCCTAAAGGGTGGTGGGAACGGCCCGTGGTCCGCGCTAGTAACATCCTTCAAACGCCACCGTGCTCTCGTCGTTACCGACTCCGAAGAGATGCCTGTGTCGATACGGGGGTCGAGATTTTCTGTTGGCCGCCCCCTCCGTCTTCTCAGCTCGGCGTTATCACAGATAGGTTTCAACTCGTACTTAACAACGCTGTCTCGCTTGCACAACTTGGGAACTGCTGGAACACTCGCTCGAGGGCTTCATTCGAGATATCCCCCCTGCATCGAGTCAAATTTCAAGGCAATGACTTGCGCAAGCGAGATCCATACCTTTCATTCAGGCCGGGCACAGCCCGGATCATTCTCGGAGTCTTCAACATTTACTTCTCTTGACCCGAGCAATGGAGAGCCGTTAGCCACCATCCATACCACAACGCCGCAGCAACTTGAAGATGCTATCAGCTCCGCCCAAAAGGCTTTCCCATCATGGTCCCAGACGCCGGCATTACAGAGAGCTAACATCTTGCTGCGTGCTGCGGCCCTCCTACGTCAGCGCAACGACGACCTAGCCCTCACGGAAACTCTTGATACCGGCAAGGCTTGGTCGGAAACATCGACGGTTGATGTTGCAACCGGTGCCGATGTACTCGAGTACTATGCACACCTCGTTGCTGGCGGTCTCCCTGGCCAACGCGTCAAGCTGAGGCCTGACGCATACTTCACTACTAGCTATGAGCCCTTGGGTGTGTGCGCTGGGATAGGCGCCTGGAATTATCCTCTCCAGATCGCCCTTTGGAAGTCAGCTCCCTGTCTGGCAGCAGGAAATTGTATGGTTTACAAGCCAAGCGAAGTCACGCCTCTGCATGCAAACACTCTTGCTCAGATTTATATCGACGCGGGTGTGCCACCAGGAGTGTTCAACGTGGTATACGGCGACGGACCGAGCGCTGGAGCCCCATTAGTCGCACATCCAGGCATCGCGAAGGTATGAGAGCTTCTCCAGAAGAGAGAGAAAGGCCCTAACAGATATTATAGGTCAGCTTTACTGGCCAGGTCAGCACGGGCAGCAAGGTTGCTAGCGAGGCCGCGAAGGCGATGAAAGGTGTCACGATGGAACTTGGCGGAAAGAGCCCTCTTGTGATTCTGCCGGATGCCGACATCGATGAGGCTGCCGATATTGCTATGGTAGCGAATTTCTTTTCGACCGGGCAGGTTTGCACAAATGGTACCCGAGTCTTCGTTCCCACCGCCTCTCTCGGGAAATTTGAAGAGGCTGTGACAAAGCGCTGTCGAGAGGGGATCCGAATGGGCTTGCCAAGGGATTCAGACACTAACTTCGGACCAGCTGTGAGCGCCGCTCAGAGGGACAAGGTCAACATGTATATTAAGCATGGGCGCGAGGTCGATAGGGCTAGGGTGTTATATGATGGCGCTGTCGATGCCCAGAAAGTTTTTCCCATAAAGGATGGCTTCTGGGTGCCCCCTGTCATCTTCAGCGACTGCACCGATGACATGCGCGTCACGAAAGAGGAGATTTTTGGCCCCGTTATGTGCATCCTGCCATACGAGACCGAATCGCAGGAAGACTGGCTCCCTGAGCTGATAAGGCGGGCGAATAACACTCAGATGGGCCTTGCCGCAGGCGTTGTTTCGTCGGATGTAGGATTCGCCCAGACTCTCGTGCAGCAGCTGGATGCAGGCATCACTTGGGTGAATACCTGGGGTGAAAGCCCGGCCGAGATGCCAGTGGGCGGTTGGAAGATGAGTGGTTTGGGGGTGGAGAATGGTCCTGGGGGGATTCAGGCGTACTTGAGGACGAAAAGTACCCTCGTGCAGTGTGGGAAAGGATCTTGCGGGGGAGTTTTTCCGGCACGGTGAGATAGGATATGTGTATGGCCTCAAAGTAGAATTTGTGTACTTCATCAACCTCGTTGCATGAACGAGACGCTACTTTGGGGAAAGTCAGATAGTTCATTTGTCTACACGGTAATGAAAGCGAATACCGGATCATCGTTCCAACTTGCTTAGAACAAGGTGCCCTTGACATTAACAGATCGATGCTTTGTTCCGATGCGGGATGCAAGGTCCGTCTTCGCTTTCCCCGGAGTGGTTTAGGACGAATACCCCGCGATGTTTCCCCAGACATGGACTTCTCCCGGCCGTGTCTGATTCCTGTTTCGGCCATCACAACCGGCATGTGGCGTCGTAGGCCGGGGCGGGGACGGGCCGCGTGGGACTTGGAGGGCTATCTCTGATCCGAAATGTTATCTCCCCTTTAGGCGGCTGGTCAGGACAGAAGCAAATCACAGAATCTCCATGGTGTGACATCTGACAGAGGCTCAATGACATGCAGCAAGGCTTGGAAAGCATCAGGAGCATCACGATGAATCAAAGCATAAAGAAATCCGCAGTTGAATTACTAGCCTATTGTGACTAACATGTTGTTGCACCGACCGAACATACGAAAGAGGATCTCAGACGTTCACAGCCGGCTGTGAGCGTAAGTCACGTGATATTGAATTCACAGCTGGTATGAGACCCCCCCATCAAGCCGCGATCTGAAAGAGCGGCTCCCCAAGAAGCTCGGTACGAATGGCGCTGTATCCGTTGCCAGGCTGCTTGCTCGGAGTGATTCGTCCGTCCGCCTCCATCCGAGGAACGTCAGCAATCAGCGGTCCCGTCCATTCAGCAAACAGGTCAACTGCACGGAGGCTGCGACTAGGTGTCGTGGTGGCCAACAGCACGTTCTGGGCGGTTGTCAACGCAGAGCCCCATGGATCATCGCAGTTTATCACCATGTCCAGCGCAGCCGCGGCGTCGCGGATGAGCCGGGCCTTAGTCAAGCCGCCGACCCTAGAAGGCTTGATGTTAACGCCCGTGATGCCCCCGGCGTGCGCCGCGAAGAGGTCTGCTACCGTAACGACGCTCTCATCCAGGATGATAGGAAGACCCGTGCGACGGCCAACCTCAGCGCAGTCGGACAACCTGCGGCAGGGCTGTTCGAGACCAACGGTGACGTCCTGTCCGACGGCGCGGGAAAAGGATAGGGCCTCATCGAGGGTCCAGCCGCCATTTGCATCAGCCCAGATTTGGACGTGGTCGGGGACGGCATCCCGGATTGCCCTGACGCGACGGGCATCGGCGAGGGGATTGTCCCCGGCCTTAAGCTGCATCGCCACGGCGCCCTTGTCAAGCTCTCCTTTCACCTGGCTGATCGCATCGTCTACATCCCGGATCCCAATGACCGAGAACCCACTGGGCTTCTCCGAGAGAAAGCCGCCGAACAAAGTTGCAGTTGGCAGTCCTAGAGCCTTGCCTACAATATCCCAGCAGGCCATATCAATGACGGCCTTGGCAGCCATAGCTCCCATCATCGCCCGGTCCATAACTTCATCCACCGCCGCAGGAGACATAGGGTCCAGACCGAGGATCTGGGGGCCCAGCTCCTTAATCGCAGCAAGTTCGCCAGTGAATGAGCTTGGGAGGTAGTCGCTGCCGAGGGGCGCCGTCTCGGCCCAGCCTTCAACACCGTCGTCGGTGCGGATCCGGATGACGATGGACTTTTGGCCTTTTGCTACTCGGCCATGGGACATTGAGTACATGCCATAACGGTAGTTGGCGTCGTAGGTATACAGAGTGATATCGTTGATGCGCATTGTTGCTATTTGTGGATCAGTGAACGTGGAGTTGTTGATGTCCCGGGCTACCCACCTGGGAGCGAGGAATATCAGACGACAGTTGGTTACTCGAGCAATTTTCTGAACGGGTCTACCTACAGAAGGATTTAGTCTTGTGTTATATACCCTTTTTTATTATACTATCTATGGCATATCTCTGCTGCGAGATGCCTTACCACACCTGGCTCTCATATGGCCTGCCGCCTTGAGTCAAGGGACGCTGTGTGCTGTGAGTGGGGACGGTCCGAAGGCCGTGACATTCTCGCTCGCGTGGCCGACCTCGCTTGAGAACGTGGAACATATGACGCCCTCAACTGCTTGTCTCATCGCTTTTACGGCGGTGCAGAAATCACTCGGAGAACCTTTGACGAAGACGGATCCACACACTTCCGTGTACGGGGTAGGCGGGTACGTCTCCGAGACTCCGGGCCGGCACGTGAGCGGGTTCGGAGCTGAAATTGTAAGAAAAACCACCTCCGCAACCCCACCCGGAGGACCGAGAGCGGAGGGCCATGGAGATGGAAAGTTGGGACGGGGCCAGGCCGGTAACATCATGCCCAGACCCGTGACGTACATAAATCAATTCAATGCAGTGACCAATGTTACCCTGGGCTTCTCTAGTCAACAAAGTCCCTTCGAGCTGAGCTTTGAGTTTCCACTGAGGATGCCTCGGCTGCAACGAGTCACAAACCTAACCTCATGAACAATCTTTGCCAAGCGCCGCATCATCCACCGCACCATGGCCAACTTTGATTGGCATGCCGAGAGGACTGATCTCTCTGGCATCGCTCTCCTAGACCGGGCTCCAGAGAGCGAAGGAATAGACCTCAAACAAGTCCGCCTCTACCGCCAGACTCGACTTCGAGAGCAAATGGTCAAGTACGGTGTTGATGCCGTCATTGTGTCCGACCCCGTCAATATCCGCTATGCCACTGGCACCCGCAACATGCAGGTAACTCGCCTAAAGGTATCAGGCTGGGATGCCCCAGGCTCACGCTGCCGTACTATTAGGTCTTCAGTATGCGGAATGCTCCCTCACGCTACCTTCTTCTCACCGCCAAGCGCTCGATCCTCTTTGAATTTACAGGCTGCCTCCATCTTGCCGACGGCTACGAGACTGTTGATGAAGTCCGTCCTTCCAAGACAGCCAGCTTCGTCGCTGCTGGACCCAACATCGAAAAGCGAGAGAAGGCCTGGGCGACCGAGATGGCTGATCTGATAGCCCAGGCCGTCGGCAAGCCTGCCCCCGAGATCACGGTAGGCCTGGAACGTCTCAACGCGAACACTGCCATCGAGCTCCGTAACTGCGGGCTCAAAATTGTCGATGCGCAGAGGCCTATCGAGATGGCGCGTGCCATCAAGTCCCCTGAAGAGATCAAGTGTGTGATCGCGTCTCTGCGCGCAACCGAAGCCGCCGTAGGAAAGCTACGCGACGCAATTCAGCCAGGCCTTACTGAAAATGAGCTCTGGTCAATATTGCATAAATCAGTCATCGAGCAGAATGGCGACTATTGCGAAACACGCCTTCTCAATGCTGGTCAGCGCACCAACCCTTGGTTCCAAGAGACGGCGAGCTACCGGATTAAGAAGAACGACCTTGTCGCTCTTGATATCGACGTCATAGGTTGCCACGGCTACTTTTCTGACTTTTCACGGACATTCCACGCTGGGCCTGACCCGCCAAGCCAACAGCAAAAGGAGCTCTATAGAGTAGCACTTGAGCAGGCAAGTTTGACCATCACTTTTATCGTCGTGTGGCCAAAGGGCAATATCTAACGCCACAGACAGGTCACTCACAACATGAACATCCTGAAGCCGGGCATGACGTTCCGCGAGTACGCCGACCAAGCCTGGGACATCCCGGCCAAGTACTACAAGAACCGCTACTACCTCTCTGCGCACGGGTGTGGGCTAACGGGCGAATATCCCTACCTATACCACCACGGCGATTTCCCCGATGCGGGCTACGACGGCGTCATCGAGCCAGGAATGGTTCTCTGTGTGGAGAGCTACATCGGCGAGGAGGGCGGCGCTGAGGGCGTCAAGCTTGAGCAGCAGGTGCTGATTACCGAGACAGGCATCAAGCTGCTGTCTGAGTTCCCATTCGAGGAGACTCTGTTGAATTAGATTCGATATTGAAACATGAAGACGCGAGCCGTGCCTGACAGGCACCCTGGTTTTTGGATGATGGTGTGACTGCCCGAAAACCTGTGATGAAGACCAAGCGACACATCTGAATTAGAAGTCGTATTCGTGTAATCTTGCAGAAACGTATATTGCTGTCGGAGAAATGAAGATGCTGCTTAGATTGGATGCCATCAACGCAACTAATGACTGATGCCTTTGTGAGACGACTTCCAGATATTGAGACGTTCTCCTTAACCGTGTTTTGAATACCCCTCGACCGGTTTGAAGCATCCATCATCCCTTCCACACATGTCGTGATAATGTCTAATGTCAATGTTTACAAAAGACCAAAAAGAATAAGTATGGATTAATCCATTACGTGCAACCTATCAGAGTGGCTCCTGTCCATTATACAGCATGAAGTGGTTCAGTAATTCGTCTATGTACACCTGCTCGAGCTCTCCTCCACTGACTTCAAACCCGTTAGTAAACGCAGCGGGTATATCACCATCTGTATGGCCTGGTGATGGCTTGTTTAAAGGATGTGTCAGATGGGTGGTAATCTGGATCTTCGCGTTCGGTGCTTGTTCCATACCCGCGCCTGGTGTCTGGGGGTTCATATGATACAAGTCGGTGTCGAGTAGCTGCCATAGCTGCCCGGGGGGGAAAGTGACTCCCCTCTCAGATTCGCCCACGTTCGAATTCGACATCGAGATCGAGTTTTGGCAGTAATGTTTCGTAATGAGCTCCAGGCTCTGGAATACTTGGAGCTGAGTCCGATGTCAGCCGAGCCAGACCGACTGTTGTGCCGTGGCCTATGCCACTGGGATCTTCAAGAAGCGGGCAGGCGGGTTTACATACCTTCTGGGATAGATGAGGCCACGTCTGTGACATGCGGGATAGATACATGGTGCACCAGGCAACATCAGCAGTAGCTTTCTGGGAAACTTGACTATCCTCCACAAACTGTAACAGCCAGGGTATCGTGCCCACTGCAGCAACCAGGTGCCCAACAAAAGGATCGTGCAGGTCGAGCTGATGCTCGTCGCAAAGACGCAAAAAACGAAAGACCCAGGCCGAATGAAACAAAGCTGCGTCGACGGTATGCTGTAGGAACATGCCAGACTGGAGGCCGTTGGAGCAATGGCGTATCGCCACAAGGTGTATAAAGGGATGGTTGAGTATGGAGAGGTAAGCGTGGCACTGGATCTGCATCAGCACCCAGGGAATCCAGTACTCCCGCGCCTGGTGGACATCGGAGGGAGATCGCTTCGAGAAAGCGACGTTCCTGAGCAAGTGCTTTGCAGGGAGCTGGGAATCGCATTCGTATATCCTGGCCATAATCTTTGCGTACTTTGACTCTGGCAACCATGGAGACTCAGCCTTGGCAAGCCGAATGTGGTGTAGCCACAGAGAAACGTGGCCCCAGTTCGAAACCATTCTGATATAGTAGGCAGCGATGCCGAGATCCGTGGTGGCATTGTAGGAGTTGTAGAGATCTCGCGGATATTCTTCGTGAGTGTATGGCGGCAGTGCCTGCGGTGCTGGGGCACTTTCAGGAAAGACTGAGCCAAAAATCTCTTCCTCGGAAGGACAGAACCTCGGGCTGAAGGCCCTTTCCAAAATGTAGACGCTCCAGTAGCATCTCAGGCTTAGGTCGGTGTCGGTTGACTGAGATGAAGCGTTGTTTGCTGCAAACCGCCAAGGTTCGAGTCGAGATGCGAAGCCAATGGTTATCTGGGCTTGGTACGGCCTGCACACTGGTGTGATGGCAAATCGTGAGAAGAAGGTCGTGTCGGTAAAGTACATGTCAAGACTAACCAAGAATGCCCCTCAAAGCGAGCAGACAGAGTGACTGGACTGTCTCGAGGGTCGGAATTCCTCTCGAGGTGAGCTTCTGTACCTCGTCTTCCGCAAAGCGCGCGTAGGTCTCGATTGTATCAGAATGGCGTTTCTCGGCGTCAAATGAGAGGGTCAATGCTAGGAAGCTATAGAGCAGGTACTTGGGGGCCCATTTGAGGTAGCTTAATAATTGAGGTGGTCGAAAGAGTGGCAGGGGCTGGAGATGGATCGTCCTTTTGTAAATATCAAGTGCATCGGCAAGTGTCTCGGGTGATACATCTGGGCTTCGAGGGAGTGTCAGCATTCATTGAAGATGCCGCCAAAACACTGATCGAAATAGCTGACCTTGTGCGAATGAATGCAGGCTGGGATGAAGGTGTCTGGTCCGGGGTGTCCACGTCGTCGACCGCATCGAAGAGGTCTTGCTGGCTCTCGCCTTGGGCTGCCGATTCTGGTCCGAGTGGAGGGCCTTGCAACGATGATTCGGGGCAATTGTTTGGAGCAGGTCTCTCTGGTTAGCAGCTGCAACACCAAAAGGCTTGGAATGCAATGCCCTACTGCAACAGGCCATGGATGTCGTGCATCTGTGACTCCAGCTGATGGAGCCTGTCCCGGAGAGATGTCTTCTTTTTGGCCCTTCTGAACCTCAGTCAGGGTTTTGGAAGCGAGCAGCAGACAACAACAACCACCTACTGTTTTTGACCATTTGCTGCAGCGCTAGGTCGTGGTCCCCTCTTGCTGTATCTGCACGTCCGACCCAGTCGCACACAGCACGAACAGGCTGGTCTCTCAGCCGGGCATTTGATCTTCTTCTCGCTGAATGGGGGACCTAGTATTGGTAATCGAGCAACCCACAGTCGACAGATTTACTCACCGGCAGGGATCGCATGCCTGGCGGCTGCGTGGGTCACGCTCGGGGGCTGTGTTCGTGCTCTGCATCGTGGGGTGACGAGTCTGCTGGTCGGTTCGGATGATGAAGAAGTCGAGTTAAGTGTTTCCGGACGAGGGCCGAGACCCGGAGTAAAGAAATGAGCTTCCGAACCTCCGCTCTCCGTCATGGTGTGTTTCGCGTGAGTTGATAGGGTCACGTGAGCGGATTCTCCAAGCAATGCCAGCCTGTTTGAATATGGACCTTGCTTGCCAAGACGGGAGCTTGCTCGATAATCATGCATCGCATCCAGGTATGTGTCACACTTTTTCTAACCTTTAATATAACAGCTTGAATAAAAGAAATCTCGAGCAATCCAATCATCAGTCCAAGATCTCTTCCTCCTGACATGAGCAGAGCCGCGGAACTCGCAATCGGATTCCTCCTCGCCTTCTTCCGCCAGGCACAAACCGGGTGTTGCCGTTCTACACCTCCGATCATGCTATCGGATACACAAAAGCCGTACCGAGTTTTGCGTGATAAGAGGCGTGAGATGCGGACTTGTAAAGGCCGAAATAACAGATGGCCCCAGTATAAAGGTGGAAGTAAGACCTAAGCCGGAATCAAAACAGGAACTTCTGGTCGACATGTTCAAGAGGTTTCCCGACAGTCTGGAGACCTTGCGTCAAGAAGAGCTAGCGTATTTCACCTATAAGCCTACGACCGGTGCGTCGAAGGCTGCACAAAGCTCTTCCGACCTCGAATGTCCGATCAGATCCGGGGTTGTCAAGGCCGAACCAATAACCTACGAAGACTTTCTGCCAGTGAGTGCTGCGGGTATCTTCCATTCAAATTTGGGTGGAAATGGTGGCATGGACCAGGTTGCAGTGGCAGGTCGGGCTTCGTTTGAACAGGCGCTTGGATGCCGGGCCAGCAAAGAGTTTGACCTGTACAGCGAGATGCGGCGAGCGTCAATGTCGGAATGCTTGAAGAGCTTGTCTGTGGAATGAAGAATTTTTATGATGACCGAGTGTGTAATAATGTATCTAGACTGATAGTAAAGCAAAGCTGTTACCGTTTGGTTCGATTGAGAAGTTCATTTCCTATTCGTGAGACTTCACGAAATCGCACATGTGATTGAAGTTTTATCTGTCTGATATGTTTTGTATTTACCGTGAGAAAACCTGTGGAATAGCTTGCTTAGACATGGCCATTAGAAATTGTGTCACAGCGAGCTGATGGAGTGCCCTCCCAAAAAGCGAACAGTTGGATGAGATCTGAGTAAGCGTTATTCTATTTCATGTCAAATCTAGCTACTCTTCCGCCAATGCAAGGTCAACGGCGGCTTCAGCATGCACAATGCTCGTGTCGATGATAGGCACCGAGCTATCCTCCTGCGAAACCAACATGCCGAACTCCGTGCAACCAAGAATGACCGCCTGTGCTCCTCTGGCAACCAAGTCTGCCATGGCAGCCTTAAACTTTTGTCTCGTCTCCGGGAGGAAGATGTTTTTGGCAAGCTCCTGATACAGCGCATTGTGGACATTCTCCTGGTGCTCGCCCTCCGCAATCAAGACCTGCAGTCCAGCTTTCTGTAGACGACCTACGAAATAGGTCCCAGTCATGGTGTAGCGACTTCCAAGGAGGCCGACGGCTGAGTAGCCGTTATCAAGAGCCTTCTTCGCGGCTGCATCAACGATGTGAAGCATGGGCAAGGGCACAGCCGGCGTGATGAAGTCCTCGGCAGTGTGGACAGTATTGCAGGCTAGTAAGAAGAAGTCGGCACCCGCAGCCTTCAGCTTCATTGCTTCAACAGCGAGTAGTCTTCCAACTTCATCCCATCGTCCTTCGGTCTGCGCCTTCTCGACAAGAGCAAAGTCCGTTTGAGCGAGCACTAGGGGCGGCGTCTGAAGACCGTTGCCTTCGGTGCGTTCTTTGTAGTATTCGTTGATTCTTCGGTAGTAGACGAGCGAGCTCGGCCAGGCAATGCCGCCGACGATGCCGATTGTCTTCATGGTCTGTAAGGTCATTAGGGCACGACTTTTGGCAGCGATAAGGCTTAGATATACCACAGTTGAGTGTCTGATATAGATGATGAACAGGCTTGAGTCGAATTACTTAGGGCTAGTGGACATTTCTAAAAACCATTCTGGCATGCTCTTCTTATATTGGTGGAGGCTCTGGGGCTTGTCCGTTGACATTCGGTGCTTCAAAGTTCCGACACGGCAATGCAATATCCGAAGTGGATCAACAGTCACGACACTTGATGGTTAAGTGGGGCGCTATCGCTCGCATTGCCGACTACACTTCACATCTTCGGCCTTACAGTAGCCCGCTTCAAGTTATCAAGGGCGCCCACACACCCTCATTTCCATCATGTCAAAGCCTTTCTAACTATCTAGACACCCCAGCACCCACTCTCCAATTTCCAAAGGCCTGTGTGACGCAAGACATAAGGGGTTGATTGAAAGAGCCCCGGTTTCTCGTCGTGTGTGCCATAGCTTGGTGCGCTAACGCTGGATCCTCGCTTTCGATCAAAGAAACGGGAATGGTACCCCAGGTTTGGTCTTTAGGTTCCCTAGACAATCTGCAGAGGTCAAATAATGGCCACACCACGAAACCCTTCCCCAGATTCTTCCCACAGAAAGCGGAGACAAGAGTCGGCTGTACTCACGGAGATATGGATGCAACACACGGATATAGAAGATCTAGGTCGGATACCTCATTGCCGATACCAGGGAGTTCCAGATACTATTAACCCCGCTTTTGGCGCGCGAGGGCGCTAGACCGAAGGTTGCCTCGTTGACAAGTCATGCCCGGATGTTTGAACGTCCGGTAGAGATGATATGATACCGATATCTAGGGTGGTCCAAAGTAAGCTCTCAGATCTCTATGGTGGCCCAATAGAGACGGCCATCGCCAATCAAGGCATCAAGACCATCTTTCCCATGCTCTGAGTTAAGGTGTTGATAATTTGTCGTCTTGGGTGCCTTATCATCTTGTTGCAACGGAGGAACCTGCATAATGGAAAACATAGAAGTCTGAAAGAAGCCTGTACAGAAGATTCTTCAACTTCTAGAAGCCTTGAATTTATCTTTCATTCGCCGAGCGTGCCATGACTCGCTGTTGGCCACCCAAGCCTCGACGCATGTTTTGCCCACCCAACCCCCTACATAATGGCGCATCTAAGCGGGTATGGTTGGTTCTGGGCTGATAAGGAGGCCGGCAAATGCTTGACCAAGTGTGATGCGGGCTATCGAGGCGGCTATATAAGAGGGCGGGTTCCCCTCACAAAGCTTGTTTCCTTCAACCCATCTTCTCATATC